>JAAEAF010014898.1:62144-82561 GCA_011037195.1 Triatoma infestans
CATAGCACATTGTAAAACTTCCGCCCTTTCTAGCCATATACATAGTTGCGGAATAAAGCTTTTTGTCGTAATTTTTTTTTGTTTGATGACGTTATCTATATGAGTTGTAATTACTTGTATTAATTTTTAGAAGTAACAATGGGCTGAGGAGGGGAGATTTAATAAAACAAATAATAATAACTAGAAGAAGTGAGGGAAAAATTCTTTCAGAAAGCTGTGATGCGATATCTATAAATCGCAGCCGAAAGTGCATTGCGATCAGTCAAATTATCACATTTAGGAATCAATATCCCTACCTCCTAATAGATAGTGACGCTAACTACTATTCAGATCTTAAAGGAAGATTTATCCTCCCTAGTTCAGGAAAGAAACAGATCTGTTAAGATTGAGAATATCCCCAGAGCTAGGACAGAAATATCTTCAAGGCAAAGTAAATATATTCAATATTGAAATACTGAAAAAGAAATTATGAAAATATTGATTTCTCTGTTGCTGTATGGGTAATTATTGGAATGATGTCAAATTTTGGGAAATTCATTTTCCTCCGAAAATATAAGTGTGAGATCCCGGAAATAAAATTTTAAAAAAAAGTTTGAAGTGAATGGGTCTACATGCGTGAACAAAGATCTCAACAATGGAAAATCCCAGAAAGCTTAAAGTTGATATTCCGGACGAGGTGTCATAAATCCGTTAACCAGAAGTGCCTTTACGGAATGTTTTTGCTTCTGCGATTTTCTTAAAAAAAAATCTCAAACGATTTTCTTCAAATTTTGCCTATACACACACAAACATACACACACAATTAACTTCAAAACTTTTACTTCAAATTTGGGAAAACTGATTTTTCGAAGATTCTTGAGGAGCTGCAATCTTAAGCATTCCTCTTAGATGCTATTATCATACGGAAGTGTTATTATAAAATAGGTATCGCACGATTCTATAGCGGATGTATATAATGCGAAGAATATATTAAAGAAGCAATACAGCAGCGAAGAATTCATTTTTTAGCTTTTTGCAAATTTTTCGAAAAAACAAACAACTCGAAACTTTTCATTAAATTTCCCACAATTCCTATATATAAAAGCACTTTACTTTCAATAGAAACATGTATCCTGAAAAAATCTATTTTAGAGGTTTGGAACTATGTCGTTAAGCATCACCCTTTACATCAGTTCTAATATAACTTACTCCATCACCTAGTGGGACTTCAGGATAACTATATATTAGTAAAAATACCAACTTTCAAACAAATTTATCATTTAAAGCCGTGAAAGTTGTAGTCAGAGATTTTATAAATATCCCATAGTAGTTTTACTAACGCTTACTCCTGGTAAGACTAAGTATTGCGCATGTGTGAAACTTTCAAATTTTAGTTTTCACCGGAAATACATGTTTTGAGGTCCTTTGAGTACGAAAAAATGGTTTTGAGAAAGTGTGTGCAAGTTGTGTGTGTGTGTGTGTGTGTGTGTGTGTGTGTGTGTGTGTGTGTGTTTGTATGTGGTGAGCATAACTCGAAAACGAAAAATCGTAGAAAGCTGAAATTTGGTATTTAATTTAGGTTCTATCAGGGGACCCCAACAATAAGGTTTTTGGTCAAAATAGGTCGACCGGATGTACCATTTGACTCCATAGATTTTTCAGGTTTTTTGCAATTATCTCCAAAACTGGCTCCAACGATTTTCTTTAAACTACATATAATGATCTTTTAGGTTTCTCCGGCCATTTTCATAAAATACATTCATGTTTCCGGGTAGAGACCACGCCAATGGTTTGCTAGAAACCGACGTTTCACCCATATTGCAATAAGCCTCTTCAGGGTCGTTAAACCTTGCCTATTGGTTTTCAAAGTATAATGATCATGAAGATGTTCACTGCAACGTGTGCGAAACGACGGTTTCTAGCAAACCACTTACGCGGTCTCAACCCGGAAACTCAAATGTTTTACATATAATGAGCCAGAACTTCTATTTACGGGATGGATGGACGTCAGGTGTTCCTCTAAAGTGCCATTTCAATGTATATATATATTACAGGATACTATGTGTGGCTAAAATGTTGAGTTTGAAAAAATTGTTTATCGAAGTACATATATATTGAGTTATATGTAAAATTGTAACCAGGTAATAAGACCGTATAAATAAATAATCAATCATAAATAATAAGTCAGAACTATGTAAACTGCAATAAGAAGTAGGTCGTGTGGGTGTTTCACATCGACTTTTTTTTCTTTTATTAATAACGCAGCTTAGTTTAAGTATAAATTTCAGAATGAAAAACTTGGCCATCATATTCCAAAAGATTCACATTAGAACATTATACATAAAAAGAGAGAAGTCTACATTAAACAATGAAATAACCTAAATAATTTCAACATAAATTACTATTTTATACCCGTAATTCATAAATATTTAAAGCAAAATATAAAAAAGGATTACAAAATTTGAAACATTATAAAACACAACACTATTAATAATTAGCATAAAATTATATAATGGTTAAGTCCCACGATTTTAATACAAATAATTAGAAAGTTATTATTATAATAATATTGTGTACATATGGAAATTTTATAGTATGTAAGTAAATATTATATACAGGATGTTTATAATATACTATACAATTATAATGGGCGACATTATGGAAACAAAAACTAACATACTTTTAATGTTACGTATTAATAATAATAAAAAGAAATTAGCTTTTATTTTTAATTTTTACTTTAAAAGAATGAATAAGCGTGCAAAATTTATGTATGTTTGTGTGTGTGTATGTGTGTCTATGTCCATGATATTTTTTTATATATGGGATATATACTACATTTAGATATAGCGTGAAATTCCTTCACGTTATCATATTACATGTTTGCCAACTTTCAAAAAATTAATTTCATTTGATATCGTTATCCTTTTTTATTTTTCACCTTTTTTCCCCCTTACTTTCTCTTACTGCTACTATCGTGTCAAATCAAATTTTTGAAATTGAAGTTTCACTGAAAAAACAAGTTTTGAGGTCCTCTGAGATTACAGAAAAAAAGTTTTTTTTTTTTTTGCGCGAATGGTTTGTATGAATGAAACAAAATGTCTCACGAAACGAAATCAAACACAGGAAGTGTAAAACATGATGATCCGTTTTTTTGGGAACACCACCGTGCATAATACTTCCTTTCAAGGAAGTTTATGGCCTAAAATTGTCAATCAGAAGTTTAGTGAATGGATTTTCGAATTTTTTTTCTCGAAAATGACTAGCGATTTTTTCATGTTCTCTTAAGAGAAACATGATTACATTTTTTTTTACTTTTTCGCCATCTTCTCGAACACAACTCCAACGATTTTCTTTAAACTTGGTCTAGTGGCTAGCGAGAATTAGGGTTTGATTCCCGTGAGGTAAAGACGGTGTTGACTCAGCATCGTAAAAAATGGGAAGCTATAGTTCGTAGCGGACCTAGGTAGCGAAGGTCAGGATCGAACGGCAAGGGAATCGCGGCGTGCTTACCAGAAGTCCCCCAATATATCGCCGTCTGGCAAGCCTTGGTTCTTTTTGGACTGTTGCGCTATAGGTTTTTTTTTTGTTTTTTTTTTGTATTTTATCGACATACAACTACATTTACTTGAGATATTTTTCTGGAAAAATTAATTTTTGGCGGGCTCTATGAGAACAGTGTAATTTTAAGCTCTTCTCTAAAGCCCTACATCAACACAAAATATGGTTCTACCATATTAATATAATATAATATTAATATATATATTAGAGGCATTGCTAGATTATCAAATTTGATGTAAATTAGCTAACTTTGCAGAACAGTTTTACATAGTTTTGCGGAATTGGTGGCAGTAAATTTCAAATGCAGGGGGTTAAATCATTGTTACTGGCGCACTGTTCTAGTCCACAATGTAATCACTTCTCTACCCACCTCGGTACAGTAGGCTGGAACCCCCCACCACCACCACCACCATCTCCTCCATATTTATGTCAAAACAAATGAGCAACAAATTTGAAGTTTAATGAAAATTTGTCGTTTTGCATATAACAGCAATAAGAGAAAGTCGTTTGAGTGTTTCACACCAGATTGCTCTTCATACTAACCACACACACACACACACACACACACACACACAGGCTTGTCACTTTCATTTGAAAAATTTTTCTTCCTGGAAAATTGATTTTTCAGATGAATTTTGGTGACTGCAATCTTAACATTTCCTCCGCAGTTTCATTTCTTATAAGTTTCTAACACCCTATATAACATTAACATTCATTAAATGATGCATTGATAATATTCGACGTATAATGAAGATCGATTAATCTTAAAACAACTATATCAAATTCATCTTTTATGTATTCGCGGCCATTTTTGCAATGAGCCTTTTCAGGGTAGTTGTTACACCTTTGAAGGCTAATGGAGTAAGGAACTTTGGCTTTTATATCAAATATGTTTTTTTTTTTTTTTTATTTCATTGGATTTTCTGAGGGAAGCCTCTCCAATTGCAGACGTATCCGTAAACCCACCAATTTGAAATTTTTATCCAGAAAGACTGTTTTACAAGAGGGAGTTCTGGAAGGGGCCTCCGAACAACGTTCTCTCATAACAGACAACACTTTCCATCACCGAACAGTGAGCTGTAGAGGCTCCTAGGTAGAAAAAAATCTAAGGGTAGCGTAGCACTGGACTCGACCTCCGTATAAGAGTCCAACGCGCGGTCAGTGTGCTAATCCCTTCCCTTAGTTAATTATTAGTATGGCTGTTGTTACCTTAATGCGAATATTGTTTATGCTGGCGAATGACAATACTATTGCTAAAGGAAAATCAGTTTTCGTAATCATTCTAATTCATGAAAAAAATTTCGTTTAGCAAAGGGCGGAAATTTAACAAAATTCATCAAGTTATTTCTTTTCAGATATAATGATTGATTAAATGAACAGAGTTGAGACGAAATGACTGACATATATAATGCCAAAATTAGTGCCAAAAGTTTCACTATTTAAATAATTACCAATCATCAAAATTGGTCTTCATTTTACTAATTGCTTTTTTAATGTGCGGCGTACACTCAGTTCTGTAACCAGGATCTGTAATTTATTATATCACGAAGGAAGTTTTAACTAATAGTGAGAAACAGGAATCTTCAATATCTATACACAATATCTACATGAATAAGTTCTCATATTTATCTCGGAATATTCTAACTATTATCAATCTCATATTAATAACGACCATGTTATGAAACAATACCGGAACATTATTGGGAATATCTTTACCATGTTGGTATAATAATATCAATACATTTCCGGTTATATTAGCTTCACAGGTTTCTCTTTTATAAATCATCTCTAATATAATATATTCTCATTCGTCTCTAGTTTTATTATCGGACAAATCGACAAGATGAAAACGTTAAGTATTATTTAATATCTGTGAATATCCTTGTTTTAGAGGAAATCATGGCTGCCTGTGAATCTGGACGTTGGGTATTCAATATTATCATAATTTTCCAATGATTACTTAATTTTAGTGTTACGTAAATCGTGAATATTTCTAAACACATCATGACTTTTTCTTTCTGCAATTCTTGTGAATGTGAAATTATCTTAAAAGTTGCAATTTTTATTTAATATTTAAAACGCATATCTCCCGCCAGATAATGGGGCGGTAAATAGTACTGAAATGCTTGATATATAGAGAGAAAGGTTGGCTAAAGTCTAAAGCTCCCGCCTTCCAAGAATTCCAAAAATAATTTTATCTACAAAAATTTTTGTATACTTTCCGACTTCAGTTTTCACCAGAAACACATGTTTTGAGGTCCGCATGAGTTCTAAGTGGTTTCTAGAAAATGGTCTGTATGTCTGTGTGTACAGAATATCTCAAAAACGATCACAGGAGGAAGCTCAAACTTGGTATTCCGTTTATGTACTACCAGCGAATCAGAAACTTCTGGAAACCCAATTTTCATAGAAAAATGTAAAAAAAAAAAGCCTATAAGTGTAAGTATTAAAGTATAAAGTTTGAAGAACTTTGGAGCACTTAAACGTAATATTTATATTTTGTACTGTCTGCAATTTTTCGTATTGAACAGATTTTTGTTTACACACACACCAACATTTCAAAGGGAATACATCGTTTTGAAACCAAATTATTTTTAAAAAAGCCTCTGTTTCTGTGTGTGTGTGTGTGTGTGTGTGTGTGTATGTATCGATGAATGTAAACACGAATGTGTATGGCTAACTCAAGGACGTATAAACTTGATATTCCGTTTGGAAATCACCAGCATATCGGACAGCAAGTTTTGGATTTTGAATCCAAACATTCATTAAACTTATCCCTTATATGTAAACCGGAAATACCATTTTCTCTGAATGGATTTTTTTACTTTTTTTTGTTGTTGGCGATTTTCTTTTTGAAAGCCGGACAACTTTCTTTAAACATAATAATATACTAACTGCACATACACACATACACAAATAGGCCCAGTCAAGTTTCTTAGAAACTTTTTTCCATGAAATTTAATTTTATGAGGGCTCTGTCAATTGGGGTGGGGGTTAGGTCATGCTTTTCTCTGAAGCGTCATTTTATTAAAAAAGAATTCTACCTGTTATTATAACGAAGGTATATATCTCATCATCAAGCATTTTGTAAAAAAAAAAAACTGTATTTAAATGAAATTATAAATTAGGAACTATGTGTACTTGCAGTAAGAGAAAGTCGTGTGAATTTTGAATTTAGAAAATTTCACCCGACCGTTTAATACTTTCTCTTACCGCAATAAGAGAATGTGAAAAAAAAAACCATTGCCAGTAATATCAAAATAAAAATAAACTTTATTTAGTAATCTGATGCGTCCTTTATTTATTTATTTTTATTTAATTAAAATTCCATATAACGATAGCATGACGTGTTTTGAATGTATTTCATTATTATAGTTGGCTGTGGCTCATTGTTGTCTCTATTGTTATTATATATTTATATAGAGAAGTGTAATATAAAGAGAAAAAGGAAGGTCATCTAGCCAAGAGCCATATTATTCTCTTTTTTTATTAAGATGACGATAATCTTGGGCAAAAAAAAAAAAAATACAATCTGGAAAACTTTTTTTTATAGACTTAATTTCAAGGAAATCTCTAATCTAGTAGTTTTAGGGGAGCTGACTATTATTGTAGATGTGATTGAAAATAGTGAATGTGTGAAAAGAGAATTAGGGAACCCTCCAAAGTCATTGGCGCCAAACTACTGACCTGTCCGTCCCTTCTCTGAACAATCACTTCTTTCATTCCTATTACTATTATATTTATATATATACACAGCATCACTACTAACTATTATAAGGCCAATATTATACAATAGAATTAACTACTTTTACTTACTTTCACCATTAGTATATATACACCAATATTTGCTAGTCAATTTCCTGTTAATAAAACAACTTTCAGCCAATCAGGCACCTTCTATCTATATATAAGTAGTCCATAATTTTTTACTCAGAATGAAAATCTTAGCATCAAGTTAAACAATGTGATGTGAAAGATTCAAACCACTTACTCTTACTATGAATTCACATCACATTTTTCTTAAAATTCGAAGATTTTTATTAAATATTTTCATCCCATTATAATCAATCTGCCCAATGGAACTAAAATTTTACTGAAATATTGCGGAAGAAAGCCGTTCAGCGCTTCAGAAACTCCTAAGAAAATTTGGTGTGAAACACTACTCGCCCGACTTTCTCTTAATTACGAAATTTTAATTTTAATCATTTCCCCTAACAAATATATAGAGGTGGTCGAGTGTACAACTAACTACCCTGCAGATAATAGTGGAATGATGATAGCCAACGCCAATCGAATTGGAAATAAAACTGATATAGGTTATAGTCGTTTTTCAAAAAAAAATTCAAAAAACTATTGTACAAAGTCGGATTGACTTATGGTCCATCGATTTTCTTCAAATTTGAAATTCTACCAATGCTTTTAATATAATTTAATATTATATGGATGGGAGAACCATAACATTGTACTGAAGTGTACTTTAGAGGAAAGCTTAACGCTACTGTTTCTCCAGAATTGCTAAAAAAAAAAAAAAAAAAAATCAATTTCACGGAGAAAATATTATGAATTATGAATGCTAGATAATATACGAAGTTTAAAGGAAATCGTCGTAGGCTTTTTCGAGAAAATCACGAGAATGTGAAGGAAAAAAGACCTACAATAATGTCGCATTTCCGGTTGATGAATTTTGCCTGAAAGTTTCGTGTCAGATGCGATGGTTACTATCAAGAAATACCAAGTTTGTTTGAGCTTTCTGTGATATTTCGTTTTTGAGATATTTTGTACCCCCCTCTCCTAAACACACTTTCACAAAATACATTTTTTGCGTACTCTTAACGAAGAGTTGCACGCATATTGTACTTAAAATGACGCTTTAGAGGAAATCTGAAGGTTCCATCTCTCTCAGTACTCTCTAGACTCAATAAATTTGCTACACTAACTATGAATACAGAGCCTATCACTTTTAATTAGGAATTTTTTTCCGACTCACTGCGAGTGTTCATCACACATTTTTTTCTGACTCAGAAGAATTTAAAATAAGTACTTCTTGTGTTAATTTCAAAGTTTTTACTACAATACTTCTTCTTCATGCAAGAGAAAGTAGTAAAAATAAATATAATCGGGAGCATATCTTCTTTATACAAATTTACGAAGCAACTAAGAAGGACTATGGATTCTTATAAAACACGAGATGAACCACATGGTTACTTTAATATAATTGTGATACGGTGAAGTGATATCCATTAACTGATACTTCCTTGTGCTTTCCTATACAACTACAAATAATTTAATGAAGAACTAGTCCTGAAATGAAAGTACAAATATGAATTTAGTAATCAACCTTTCGCCGCAGTATAGAGATGAAAATATCAACGTGTAGGAGAAAGATAATATCGTATTGATTACCCAATATATTGAAGTGAGATATTTATTTTTATATATAATGGGATTTCACTTTTTTACTTTTTAAAATTAGTCACTAGTGAATTCTTCTTAGTCAGACAAGTTAATTGGTTTCGGGTCTTTATATAACCACATTTCGCTCCCCTTATATGCTAACTCAATCAATCAATTTAACACATCAAAATTAAAACTAAATTTACAAATCTCAATAATATTTAGGCTCCCTATTGGAGTATAACAAAATAATTATGCCCCTAATAAATACGCAAAAATCTGATCTGAAAACTCACTTTTCCTGCTATTCCTGCTGCTATTCTCAAATTTTCTTGAATATTCCTTTGACGAGGAAAAGCCTAACGTCACAGCTTGCGTCATATGACCTTAAACTACTTATTCTTCTGCTTATTCCGCTAACTCCTTTGTACCGTTAAACATGGAGGAACGGCTTCAGCCCATTTCGAAGTCTTGGCCTAATTCTTGGTCACTTTCCATGAAGCCTGGCTTCAAGAGCCTCCTTGTTTTTCTTCCTCCTCCCATTCTACAACCATTTCCTTAACCATTTAAGCTGCCTTTCTTCTAGAGCTTCCGAGACTGACTAGTTTATAAACTTTATACAAGAATCCTTGAGCACGATTGAAGAGTATCGCAAAGAAAAACTCGGCAAGTTTTCCTCCCACTAAGATAAACACAATATCACCTCTTCTCTATGAGAATTGTAACTGAAAAAGCGTGGGTTAGAGGGAAAGCTCTATACATAGTATTCCTGGACTTAAAAGTGGCATTTGATGCAGTAACAAGAAAAGAAATATGGAATGCGTAACAGAAAAAAAACGAAGATCCCTCAGAATCTCGGAGAGGCCAATAAGTTGGTCTATAAAAACCCAAAAAATGCTTTCAACCTCAAATTCCTTTGGGGGGGGGGGGATGTTTAAGCCAACTGAAAAACAGTATAATCTTCCGAGTAGAATCCCTGTATGATGATGATGATGATGATATTCAAACATAAAAATATGAACTTCTCGTTTCGTTAATGGCCGCATGATTTCCTTTCAGTGGTGATTAGTATTCCTGGCATCCTACAGAGAGTGCTAGCATTGAATAGCAGCTTCTCCACTCCTATTATTCTCATCCTACATACCTTATACTCATCTTATTTAATTAATTCTCTCATAGCAGTTTGTAAATTTTTTAAATGAAAATAAAGAAAATTTAAAAGAAATTCTTATTCTTAAAAGTTTTACTTCCTAAAACTTCAGTGTAAGAGGAAATATTGCGACTTTGGCAAAGTTTCAACATTGAATCTTTCACCGGAAGTACATGTTTTGCATTTCTCTGATTGCGAAAAATAAATCTGGTGCGAGTGCAATTTACATAATATAATTGACGATATCCAACAACTCCCAGTAATTCAGGCACGAATCTTAATTTCCTACTATTTTTAACAAAATTAAATTCAATTTACAGAAATGGATGAAACCAAATTACTAATCATTTTAAGTCAATTTAAAAACGTGCTTAAAGGAAAAACATGGACATGAAATTTTCAAAAACAAAGCAAAAGTTATACAGTTAAACCAACGAAAACATTGAAGGACGCGGAATTGAAAGGAAATTAAGAAAGAAAAATTTAATGACAACTAGTATAATTGAATCTGATAATTTGTATTATTGGGAAACAGAGAAATAGATACTCGATTTATTTAAAAACAAGCTAAAAATGGATATATGTAAGTAAGGGCTCCGTTAGGAGACTCGGCATAATAGAGAGAAGAAAGTTCGACATCCTTGTTGGATTAAATAGTTGAAAAAATAATTATTATACCAAATAATATGAGGTTAATGAAAGGAGAAAATTCATATTTTTAACAGAAGACTTCCCGAAGTAGGTTCTTGAGAAAGAAGAAAGTTCTAAAAGAAGAAATGTTAGAAGAGCCTGGAGATGAAAAAATTGCTTCGCTAATAAAGAAACTGCAAAACTTATATTAATTACCATGAGATTCAAACTTACAAATTATCCACAATAATGTCCAGGAATTAGTAATTCTGTTATCACAAATTATCCTAAAACAGGAACAAATAAAAAGGTGACTAAACTTTAGTAAGTTTAAAAGACGAAGAAAAACAAACTATGACAGGTCGAAAAGAAATAGTTGAACTAGCCTCTGCTTATTACAGCCATCTATATACAAGGATGCAGAAGGTCTGGAATGTAAGCTACAACAGGTTGACCTAGAAGGAGAAAATATAATAATATATTTTACTGAAGAAGAGATTTGATATAATATCAAGAAATTAAAAAAAAAGAAGAAAAAACTCCTGGTCCTGAGGGAATTATTAATAAGATAATTCAGACAACTGCTCACAGCCTCATAAATCTAATTATAGCAATATTTAAATTCTAACAATAAAACAAATTGCCAATCACTTGAGTAATGCAATACGTATACATAATAAAAAATCTAGTGTGAAACACCCACACAACTTTCTCTTACTCCAGTTCTCCAAATTATAATTGACAGCTTTTATAGTTTGTGTACCAAATTTAATGAAATTCGTCGAAAACTGAAAAAAACTGCTCAGTAAAAGCGCACTTCCGGTTTACTAATTTTCTTGAAACTCGGAATTTTGGCAACCCATTTATTACTAACTAATTATGTTTGGATGATAGAATTGTATAATTATCTGGGATAGCACTTTGATGAAAATCTAACCCCACCCCTCCCCTAAAAGTGCCCTTGAAAGAACATTCCCAGAGAAATGTTTAGATAAAAGTTGTAGATCTTTGCATGTTTAGTTTATATGCGAAGTTTCAAAAAAATCTTCGGAGCCATTTTTCAGAAAATTGCGAAAAGTGAATAAATCATTTAGTAAAGTGGTAAAGTAAACGCACTTCCGGTTATCCGATTTTTCGGAAACTCGGAATTTCAACAACATATTTAATTCTAATTAACATTATTTAGATGACAGAATTGTCTAATAAACTGAAATAGCACTTTAGATGGAAACCTAACCCAACCCTCGCCAATAACTGTCCCCTTAAATGAATTTTCCCAGAGAATTGTTTCAAATAAAGGTTGTAGCTTTTTATATATGTAGTTGATATACCAAGTTCGAAGATAATCGTCGGAGTTGTAGTTCTTTGTATGTGTGGTTGATGTTTGAAGTTTAAAGAAAATCGTCAGAGCCATTTTTGAGAAAATCGCAAAAAAGTAAAAAATCCAACTAGTAAAGTGGTACTTCCGGTTGAGGAATTTTGACAGATAACGTAGTGTCAGATCCCATAGTGATACCTAAACGGAATATCGAGTTTCAAGTTTCTACGGTTTTTCGTTTTTGAGCTATGCTGTTCACATACATACATACACACACACACAGACACACACACAGACACACACACACACACACACACACAGACCATTTGCTAAAAACCACTTTGGACTCAGGGAACCTCAAAACGGATATTTCCGGTGAAAACTCGATATCGAAAATTTGACACGATTACAATATTTCCTCTTACTAGGAGTAAGAGAAAGTAAAAATACCTGCGGAAGGAAAGTTTAAAAAAGAAATCCTAAATTAGATTTTTCATAGAAATAAGTAGCTATAAAGAAATATCCAATCACAATGTAGAAGTAAAGGTGTGTCAAATGTGGGCGTGTACTTTAGGCCAATCAGAGATTTAGATTTATTATGTTGACTAAGCCCACATTTGACACCTTCACTTCTACCTATGATTGGTTAAGTATTTATAGTTAATTATTTCTTTGAAAAAAAAAAAATTTAGAATTTTTTACTAATTTTCCCTCCGAACGTATTTTACAAAATATCAAATTGTGCTACAAAAACTTTTTATAACAAAAAAATCAAGTTATTTATAACAAAATTTACTGTTTTATATAATTTATGGTATAACTCTGGTGAGCTATAAAGAAAAAATTCAATATTTTCATTGTTGAAAAAGACAGGAAAAGAGATTAGGCAGATCGAAGATCCTTTGTAAGTCCGCCATTTTGTATTTGGCTGTTTAAGGACTAATAGAACAAAATAAAATTGATGTTAAACACCCAAAAAAATTTCCCCAAGGAATTCATAATATTTAATTAAGGAAACTTTTCTTAGACCTGGAGTTTTTAGGTATGCATTATATATTAATTTTATGTATGTGGCACACTCCATTAAGTATTGAAAGAGTACTCCTCATAAAGATGAAAATCTATGCAAGAGCTAATTCAACCATAATCTAGTTACTCGCAATAAAAAAAAAAAGAATCGAACTAATTATTAGTGCAACTAAACAAATAAATTATTTTTGAAATGGAAGGTGACAATCACTTTTACTTTCGCTTACTCCTAATGAGAGGAAGTACTGTAATTTCAGTCTGTGTAATTTTTTAGCGCTATCTTTTGGATTACAATGTAAACACATTTAGTTTCCGGGACAGCCAATATGTACACCACGTCTTTACTTATGTTAGGGCAACTGAATAAGAATTTGCAGCTTAAAGAAAATGTGTCAGTTTTCTGACTGTACAGCAGTAAGTGAAAGTTATCTAGAGTCATATGGATTTTCTCACAAACTCTACGAAAGGAATCTGGTATAAGGACCATCATGTAGATGTCCATATTGCCAGTAAGGGATCCAATCAGATGGCTCAAGGACGCTCCGTGCAAGGCACAGCAACATCGCTCCCTCCCCATTAGCTCTAACTGGACCTCTAATGAGTATCTTAGACTACGCCAGACAGCCTACAATACTATCCAAGCTTGCAGTGGTCGAAAACACGTTCCCAAACACACACCAACAGCACGCTTAGAACCAATAAAGGTGCAGATAGAGCGCATAATATGGCTAATCTATGGAGCTCTCATTCCCCGAGACATTCATACGATCCAGATTAGAAGAACATCCTTTGTTGGGTCTTCTAGTCTTTCAGAACAATTTAGAGGTGAAGACACAAGAATTCAGTGCCTTCAATTTAACCTGCTTCGTAGAGCCAGATATAAACTCCAGAGATATTTTCCGTGAAAGCTTGCTTCTTTTTGTGCATGTAATTTTGGGGTCATTGACAGGGGCGTTCGCCCATCAGTTCAGGATGTTTGTCAAAACAGTGGGATAACATAGATTTGCATAGAGCAAATTCCGTTTGTACAACTCAAAAGTCACAAAAAGAAGCAGGCTATCATGGAAAATATCTCTGATGCTTTACAACTCTGCGGAACCAACCACAACAGATACAAAAACACCTTTTAAATTAGAGTTACATACTGGTTTATCCGAGACATAACAAAGAATGCTGGTATAGTGAGATGAGAAAGTTCCGTTCCATCACTCACACACACACACACACGTCTGATTCCAATTTAAAATTTTCACAGGTACAGTGAAAATTGCATAAAGAAAAGTCGTATGAACTTTTCACGATAAAATCCTCTTTCTTTTTTTTTCTGAAGCAGAACCCCATTATTGTTTTCTATATGGTGACTTAGACAATACTAGCAAATGGCCCAGCTAGTTTATCCCATTGAACAATCCCTGCTGTTCCAATGCCTCAATTTGAATGTTAACTGATTGGAGCAAGTTGTTTTATTGCCTCTGACTCGTTTTACATCTGATATCCCCCATTGAATTTTCTAAATGTGTAAACTTGTTTGGAAATAACAGTTGTTACTACTATCACCCCCACACCCACACCAACAAGTTGTAGGACTGTACGATGTCGTCCTGATTTACTAGTAAAACAATTCGTGCTATAGTTATATATATATATATTATCTATATACACCGGATAGTTAATTTAGCCACTACTTAACCGTTAATTCTGCTTGTTAAATTTTATTACAATATAAACAAAGAGTTAAACATGTACGTATTATATGTTTTATACCAATGTTTTATACTTAAAATTACAGCTGAAATATCGAAAAGGGATAATTAATACATTGCAAAAACATAAATTTACATTGGATTCAAATCGTCAGGCCTTAAAATTACAATGAAATGTTTGTAAGGCAATAGCCAGAAGATTTATTAAAGAAAAAGAATTCTTTGTTGCTCTACGTTTCGAGTACCATTGGTGCCCTTCTTCAGGAGCTCTGTAAAAATTTATTGGAGAAAATACAGTATTTTTACAGTATAGTAGTTATGAAAATGTGCATATATTTATAACAAAAAAAAAAAAATTTAAATCAACGAAATATTAACAGAAGAAATTATAAAACAGAAGTGACAGTAAATTAAATAAAATAATATTAACAATAAGATAAAGATACCTTTAGGGCAGGAGAGGAGTGAACGTTGAGATTGAAATGAAGGGAGAGTATTTTTTTTTAATTTAAAAAACTGTTAAAAGGTGGGAGGGATAAGAAAAGTGTATGTAGAGAGGCTCGGCCATTTCAAATTTGGAACAACAAATTACTGGCGAGTAACTTTTTTAATTTTTTTTCAGTATATAAAATTTTGTATAATTAAAAAAAGATACTGGCCAGTAATTTGTTGTTCCAAATTTGAAATTGCCGAGCCTCACTACAAACATTTTCCTTATCCCTCCCACCCTTTAACAGTTTTTTAAATTTAAAAAAAAATACTCTCCCTTCATTTCAATCTCAACGTTCCCAATGTTCACTCCTCTCCTACTCTAAAGGTATCTTTATTTGTGTTATTTTTCTCTTATTGTTAATAGCCTTTTATTTAATTTACTATCACTTCTGTTTTATAATTTCTTCTGTTAATATATCTTTGATTTTTTGTTTGTTTGTTTGTTTATTTATATTTACAATCTGTAATAGTACAATAAGTAAATGTGGGCTGAGGTAAATGTGGTTTGAAGGCTTGAAAGAGGTGGCCAATGCCACTCTTCCTGGTTTTGTTACTCCTCTTCCTGTGACAGGAGGCCCCTTGGCCACTGGCACTTCAAACGTGTGGGAGGATTCCCAGGAATGGTTAGGGAGGACAGGTTTGTGACGTGCGGGTTCTGTGTGTTCCTAGTTTGCTGTAGAATCGTTTGTAAAGTTGTTGCGTTAAGTCGTGTACAAATGGGATTTGAAGGTCAGTATGTAGCGTCATGTTAGAAACATAGTACGGGCATTGTGTGATTGTTCGCAGTATCTTGTTCTGTATGGCTTGTATCCGTTTAGTGTGTGTCAGTTTGGCAGTTCCCCAGAGTTGTAGTCCGTAGGTCCAAATTGGTCTTATTATGGATTTGTAGATTTGAACTTTGTTTTTCAAGTTTAATTTAGATCTTTTGTCAAGTAAGCGTTTTACTAGGAAGTATCAGGTTTTCGTTGACTGTCGAGTTTCGTTACGTGTGTGTTCCAAGTCAAGCGTCTAGATAGAGTAGAGTCCAAGGTATCGGATGTCTTTTTCGTGTGGTATAGGAGTATCGTTAATATACACAGTCGGGCAGTTTGATCGTCTGAGAGTGAATGTTATATGTGTACATTTTGTTTCATTAATTTTGATTTTCCAAAGCTTGAAGTGTTCCTGTATAAGATTTAAATGGTCCTGTAGGAGTGAGGATGCAGTGGTGGCGTCTTTGTGAGTTGAAAGTATTGCTATGTCGTCTGCATATGTAGCCAACAGTGTGTCAGTAGATGTAGGGATGTCCATTGTACTAATAGAATATAGTATCGGTCCGAGAATACTTCCCTGCGGCACCCCTGCCCTAAAGGGGAACACTGCTGAGTATTGATCGCCATTTCGTACTGTGAAGAATCGGTCAGACAGATAACTTTTAAGCAGCCGATTGTGCCCATCAGGCAGAATCTGCCGAAGTTTGAACAGGAGACCATTGTGCCACACTTTGACGAAAGCCTGACCAACATCAAGAAAAGCTCCTGATGTGTAGCATCCTCTTTCCAGCGAAGAGGAAATTTCGTCAACCAGTCTGTGACATTGTTGTGTGGTAGAGTGTGATGTCCGAAATCCAAACTGATGTGTCGGAATGGCACTGTCTAATTCAGGTTGTATGTCGGTCAGTAGTAGCCGCTCGAAAATCTTGGGAAGTATAGGAAGAAGGCTAATTGGTCTGTAAGAAGTTGTTAAGTGAATCGGTTTGTTTGGTTTCGGTACCATTGTTATAACTGAAAATTTCCACAGTATTGGAAAGTGTGTCAGTCTCAGAATGGAGTTGTAGATGTTAGTAATGTGAAGAATGGCTTTTTGTGGGGAAGTTGGCATAGTATTTTGGCGGTAATAAGGTCGTATCCTGGAGCTTTGTTTGGTGGCAGTTGTATTATTGCTTTTTTCACTGTTTTGGGGTTAATGTGCTTAGAAGGAAGATTTTAATTGGAGAGGAGTATCAAGAAATTCTTCTATGTAAGAGTGAAACGGGTGAATATTGTCGTTAGGTGTGAATATAGAGGATAGGAGTGTACCAAACAGGTGTGCTTTGTCTGTTTCAGATTTTGCCCAGGTTCCGTCAATTTGTTGTATTGGAAACGATGGTGTTTTATAATTCAGTAGTCGTCGTTTTGCGAGCCAAAGTGAGTCTTCCTCATTGGATAGGTTGTCAGTATAGGAAGAAAATATATCTGCTTTATATTCGGCTATTTTCTGTTTAAGCTGTCTTAGTCTGTTAAGTTCAGTCTTTATGTTTGGGTAGCGGTTTGCCATCCAAAATCGTCTAATTCTGCGTTTTTCAGAAATGAGTTGTCGGATCGATGCGGGTAAGGTGAGGGTATGCCTTGTGACATTAGTGTTGGGTTGTCAACACTTCCAGGCTGCTCTCTGTATAAACTATCAAGTATTCCACAGCGTCCTCCAATTCAGTAATAGTTTTTTAGACTAGTTTTTAGGTTGATCTCAGTCTCGATTATGTTTCTAAATTCAATCCAATCCATTTTTTCTGTTATCAGGGAGATTTTAGGTGTAATGAGTATTGGCTTTGATTTAAATTTTTCTTCGTTTTTTTTTTTATAAATCTATGCAATTCTTCGTAACTACTATGTATTTTCTCCAATAAATTTTTACAGAGCTCCTGAAGAAGGGCACCAATCCGTACCCGAAACATAGAGCAACAAAGAATTCTTTTTCTTTAAAAAGTCCTCTGGCCATTGCCTATAATTTACCTCATTGTAAATTTTATATTATTTGGAAAATGGCCGAGATTTTGAGTTCGGTAGTATTAATAAACGACAATCATCTTGTCTTTACCCTAACCGTTTCGGGAATGGTTTCTGTGGGGGCGCATCTATTGTCAAAAAAAAAATATAGACATCTGTAATTGTTATAAAGAAATTTGAAAAAGAAAGAAAAAAAACTATTTGTCTATTATCTTAAGTAAACTGAATTACATATTGCTATTTTTACATTATTTTACCCCTAAAGTAGAGTAAAAATCTGGTGTGAAACACTCACACGACTTTCTCTTACTCTAATTAATACAATTTAATCAAGATTTTTTTTTCTATCAAAATCCGTGAATGCTGAAGTCGCTTCCCCACTAAAAAAAAAACTATTATACTATAAAGAACTATTACTTCAAGGATCTCCAAAGATTATAATGCTGAGGTTAATTATATATTTTTAATAACTACCAAGTTGACGAAAATCGATGTCACAGAAAGTGCTTTTCAGTTTTTCACGATTCAAGGGAACAAAACGTTTAGTAAAAATTAATTTTTTTCGAAATTTTGTCACTCGAACTGTGAGCAATTGCAATAATATAAGGAAAGTCCTGTGAATCATTCACATCAAATTATTATCATTATTATTATTCTTGACAAATTTATAAGATCTTTTACAATAATGTCGAACAATTACACACAACTTACAATTCTATTTCAGAGAAAAATATATTTTATTAATAATTTTTTATGCTACGTCGCTGCCAAGTTATGAAGAAGTAATAAATCAATCCAGTTTTAATAACAGATAAAGAAGAGATATTAGAAGGGTGCAAAGAATAGGTATGAATAACCTCCTGCTGTTATGTACTGGATTGGGGGGGGGGGCTGTTATGTCCATATTGATAGGCAGATCGTGACGACTAAAACAAAGTAGAGGAACAGTGGAGGGAGACAAGGGTGGAGGGGAGAAACTTATAGCATCCAAAGGAGTTCGGCATTAAGAAGTTTTGGTCGCGTTAGTTGCGGTAAATGGTGCAATTTTTTAGAAAATCGCGAAAAAGTGGAAAAAAAATCATTTAGTAAAGTGGTAAAGTAACGATCCGATCCGATTTTTTAAACTCGAAATTTCAAAAACATATTCAATTCTAATTAACATTATTTAGATGATAGAATTGTCTAATAAACTGAAATAGCACTTTAGCTGAAAATCTAACCCAACCCTTGCCAATAACTGTCCCCTTAAATGAATTTTCCCAGAGAATTGTTTCAAATAAAGGTTGTAGCTTTTTATATATGTAGTTGATATACCAAGTTTGAAGATAATCGTCGGAGCCGTTTTTGAGAAAATTGCAAAATAGTATAAAAAAAAAAAAACTAATAAAGTGGTACTTCCGGTTGGGGAATTTTGACAGATAACGTAGAGTCAGATGCCATGGTGATACCTAAACGGAATATCAAGTTTCAACTTTCTACAGTTTTTCATTTTTGAGCTATGCTGTTCACATACATACATACATACATACATACATACATTTGCTAAAAAAACACTTTTTTGGACTCAGGGGACCTCAAAACGGATATTTCCGGTGAAAACTCGATATCAAAAAATTGACACGACTACAATATCATTTTTATTTGGAATATTATTCTGAAAAAAACTGATTGTAGAAAGATTTTGGTCAGTCAGTTAGGTTTAAATTTAAACTGTAATGGCGTTGTTGGTTTTGATAGCGAGCTCTATACAAATCCATTCGGGCATACAAGTATAAACCTTTTTTTATGTCAGTCCAGCTCAACTAAACGTTGTAAACGTTGCAATTTTTATAAAAATTTGTTAATTAAATTGTAGTAATAAGAGTGAGTCTCGTTCGAGTGTTCCCTACCAGATTTGTTTTTTCGTATCTAAGTGACCTATTAAAATATGTACTTCTACAGGAAATTCAATTTAGAAAAATCATATAAGATCGTAATATTATATACAGTTCCAAGAGAAATTAAAAGTTACAAAACAGATTAAAACAAAAATTCTTTTTTTTTTTTTTAATTTAACAATTCAATTGTATAAAATTACTCTTTGTTATATTATTTTGTATAAAATAAAGAGATATGTATAGAATAAAGAAAAGCGAGTAAAATTTCATTGGGAATAGAATATTTTATGTTTAATTTCAATTTGGTAGGAGTGAAAGGAAATCTGGCTATCTCACTTTTCTTTTGTAACAGAATCCTACCAATTTTGTACTTACTTTCTTTTTTAAAAAATACTAATAGAGAACAAATAATCATTAGCTATTTATTAAAATACAAAGAAGAAAAAATAAAAAATAAAAATCTTGCCAAATAATAATGTAATAACAACAATAATAAATTAAAGGAAGTATCAGTTAATTAAAGTATATAGAGTGAGGGAG
>JAAEAF010014899.1:0-277419 GCA_011037195.1 Triatoma infestans
ATTAAATAACTAAACAAAATAACAAGGTAATTACACAGATAAATAATGAACAATTATAAAGAGAGCCCCTGAAGAAGGCAAACAATGTTTACCGAAACGACGGGTTTTAAATAAAAAACACTTTAAAATATATTTGGTGTTTTTTTTTTTTTTGAAACTTCCTGGTGATAAGCCAACAATTAGATACACCTGATCACTTCTAACGGCTAACAATGGCTACAATTTCGTAATTTAATAATATTTTTAATAATAATTAACGGTAAAACACATATAAATAAGTTAAAGCTAATTAATATCTTTAAAGAAAGCAATTTTTTTTTTTTTATCATTAATTTAAAGACTTAGTTAGGGAGTTGAGGGAATCATGAAATAATCTAAATTCAGAATTTTTTGTTTGATCTTGTAATAGATTCGTTTATATATATATATATTGTATATATAATAAATAATATAATTTATTATGTAACAAGTCTAATGAGAATAGCAATTCCCCTCAACCCCCTACTATTTCTAAATATATGATTTACGAGTGCGTGAACTAAGTAGATGGAAGTGTAGAGTGGGGGAGTTTTTATAGAATTTAAACAAGCTGTACAAAAATTGGATATATATATTTTCGAAAGAGACGCAATAAAAGAAGAGAGAAAGAGTTGTCAATTGCAATCTGTCACAGCCAATAGATTATAATTTATGTAGCAGTGGTCCTGCAGTAAAAACCGTTATACATATGCTAATGTTATACAGATATACTAACGTTGTAAAACTGTTGTCCTGAGTTTTTATTAGAGAAAAAAAAAAAATAGTGATCGGATTGTGTTTTGCACTCAAAACCCATATAGTCAAATATAACTGAAAGATAAAGAAACAAGATGGTTGTAACGTGATTAAAGATTACATGTATAGGCATGAAGTATTCTCTTTCTGACCCACCGAACATTTTTGAACTAATTTTTATTTCATTTTCCTGTGTCCTCATAGTTCGACGGACATGATTATTAATTATTATACCGGTGACCTGGTGGCGTGTGGGACCTAAGCCTATATGGGTTTTTATCCGCCCCCGATCAATCCCCATTAAATAGTCTCCTCCGGTAGCTACCGGTCAGTCTACAATATCCCAAATATCCTTTAACTCCAACTCGCCAGGCATCAACCTGCGAGAGTGGTCCCTCCCAAATACCGAACCGAGTACCATTCGAAACGGTCGAACCACTGCCATAAATAATGATACACCGTTTCCCTGACACTGTCATCGCAATTCTGACAAATAGGACTAGACGTCCTCCCTTTGTAAAAACAAGTGACTAGACAGCCAAGTGTGTCCAGTCACTACACCCACCAAGGTCCTCAGACCTGTCCTACTAAGGGACAGGAGGTACTCCGAAACTTCCTACTTAATTCCTTTTATAAATCTTTTAGCTTGGAGGTACCCTGTGTGTCCCCCCAGTATTTCTCCAAGACTCTTGTCTCCCAAAGTCTAATCTGTTTATCACGAAACCTCTTAGTGACGGCAAGGGCTAGTTCAGGATCACAAAATGGTAACGATGATCCCTCCCTAGCCAGCTGATCCGCCCTCTCATTGCCTCTATTCCCGCATGTCTGGGTATCCAATAGAGATGCACCTTACCCCTCCGAGCCAAGGCGTTAAGCTTTCTCCTACATTCTCCCACTAGTTTCGAGCTCCACCATGGCTTACTCAAAGCCCTCAGTGCGGCCTGACTATCAGAGAATATTCGCACCTCTTTAATCTCTCCCTGCCACTTCCCCAGAAGGCGGCAGCATTCAATAATGCTCACCACCTCGAACTGGAAAACAGTGGCCAAACCACCCAAGGCGGACATTAGTTCACATTCAACTAGATGAAGGTGTTAGCCAGCAAGCAAGAGCCACGGTACCCTTAAAGAGCTTATTGAGAAAAGCCAGCTCTGCTCTTTCTAGACATATAACTCGCCATCCTATTATCCAAGTGCTTTTTTATTTTCTATTTTTATTTTTCGTTCTCTGAATTCACGAGAAACTTAGAGTAAACACCCACACACACTCCTTTTTCGTGCTCAGAGGAATTTAAATAATCTATTTTCGATAGAAAACACAATTTCAAAAATTAGCCATGAATGTAAATACTTTTTCTTACAAGAAATAAGAGAAACGAAAGAAAACTGATGTGAAACACTCATACATAACTCTCTCTTAATGCAGTTAATACTTATTATATGTAAGCAGAGTAAAACAGGCTCCTACGAAGAAAAAATCTAGGGCAGCACAGCTGGACTCGAAACCGGGTCCTCCGGTGGAAGTTAACCACGCTAACCACTTAGCTACTCCCTTCCTGTTAATACTTATCGTATATAAAATCACAATTTTTCTTTAAAATTGAAATTTTTTTCATTGGTTCTAACACAAATATAGAGCTGATGAAGGGGAACAGTGCCTACCCCATGTAGGTAGGTAGTAGATGTAAGAGAAACCAAACACTGTAGATCAAAAGAGAGCGCCAATATTATTGAACGAATAACATACGAAATTTAAACTCGCAGATCCTACAAAATTTATTTTGCAAATCCTACAAATAATTTTTTTTCGGAAAAATAATCAAAATAAAGATGATAAAGTTATAACTTTGCAAATTAGCATTCCAAGTTTTAATCTGGAAATCGTTATTGTCGTTTTCATCAAAATTCAACAAAAAAAAAAAAAAGACTCAAAAACTTATTCTTTAAAATGACACTTCCGGATTAAACCAATGATTCTCAACTGCTAGTCCGGCGGCCTGGTGCCGGTCCTTGGAAAAATTTCATCGGTCCCCGGAGACTTTTTACGTATACGCGTTAAAAAAAAAAAATTCTTATTCAAAAAATAATAACAATAAAATTTTGTACGATATTTTTTTACGTTAATACCATAATTTCAGGATCTAGAATCCATAATTTTATCTTTGAACGTTGGTAACACTGGAGTGTGCTCACATTTGTCACTTGTTAGTGGCGCAATTTTCTTTTAACTGGACGGAGTACTGCAATCCATCTCTATACGAGAAAGCAATGAAAATGTTAGTCCCCTTTGCGACAAATATTTATGTGTAGCGGGATTTTCATCTATGACGGTAATAAAAAATAAATTTAGAAATCGGCTTTCGATTGTTTCACCGCTTCGACATTGCTTGACTAATTTAAAACCCACAATTGAAAAGTTAATTGAAGAAGAGCAGCAGCAATCTCAAACGTTTCTTTACTTATATATAATAATTACTTTAATTACTTAACTTTACATTTAAATATTATTGTAAGTAAATGATAATAAAAATGTTAAAATTAATTTATATAGTAGTTCGTAAATCCCTTGTCAAGTTTTTTTGTTAAAAAAAAAAAACCACAGTTCCGCAAACTTCTTTCACAAATTTTACCAGTCCGAAGGCCAAGAAAGGTTAAGAAACGCGGGGTTCAAATTTGAAATTCTAGTGAAGCTTCTAATGTATATTAATATTATACAGGTGGTAGAACCATATACGGTATTGAAATCATACTGTATAGGGAAGCCTAACGTTTACTGTTCCCCCAGAACCTCCAAAAAATCAATTCTCCCAGGAAAAGATTTCAACTAAATGTGATAAGTTAAATACTTTGAACGAAATCGTTGGAGCCATTTTCAAAGAAATCGCGAAAAACGGGGAAAAAAAATCAGTAAAGCTGTGTTGATGGATTTTGCCCGAAACATTCGTGTCATTATGTGATGCAAGTATCTAAACGGAAATACCAAATTTGAGCTTTTTACGTCTTTGCGTTTTTGATAAATTTTTATCATTCTCTCTCTCTCTCTCTCTCTCTCTCACACACACACACACACACACACACTCGGCCATTCTATAAAAATCTGTTTTTCGTATTCATGGATCTCGAAAATATGATTTCCGGTGAAAAATCAATTTCCAAAATTTGACACGATCGCAATACTTCCACTTTCTAGGAGTAAGAGCAAGTAAAATTAATAAAAAATGAAAAAACCGAATCTTCATATTTCGTTTGTGTATAACCAGAAAATCTTACCAAAAGTGGGTGGAGCGAGGGATCCGCTCTGTTGGGCATTAAAGAACATGCCATTAAATGGGACACTGATGGGTCTAAGACCATCGAGGGGAATGAGGCGGGAGTGGTTGGTCCAACGATCAAGCACTCGGAACCCAATGGGTAATTTTCCCAACATCTGGGAGATATACGCTATTGGGAGATGCGTACAATTTAACCTCGATAGGGAATATAGGAACCAGGAGATTGTAATCCTTTCCGATAATCAAGCAGCCATTAGAGCATTGGGTGCTTCAATTATAAGCTCTAAAATGGTCTAGGAATGCCTAGATAAACTTAATAACCTAGGCAGGAGGAACAAAGTTACCCTTTGGTGGGTGTCGGGGCATCTTGGCATTGAAAGGAATGAGGTGGAAGAGATAAAGGAAGAGATCTCAACTCTGGATCTCCCTCTCCGGTTTGTGGCAGGCTAAGATCTGCTTGGGAAATTATAACCAATGGAGGCCTGCATGGGATTGAGCAAGAACAAACTCCGCGTTCTTACGGGTTTCCTCATGGAGCATTGCCGACTTAGAGGACACCTGGTGAAGCTGGATTTGGAAAGTGACAGCTCATGCAGATTCTACGGAGAGCTGGAAGAAACTCCATTACATCTCCTAACAGACTGCGAGGCTGCGACTCAGAGAAGATTCAAGAACCTGGGTAGCTACCAGGTGTAAGAGAGGGATGTACCCTCTCTAGAGATGTTCAGAGAAGGACATCTGTTCGGGTGCTGTGGGCAATAGCCTGCGGCACCCAGAGGGCTTAGCACAATAGATCGAAAAGGGTCGCGGTGCCTTAAAAAAAAAAACAGAAAATCTTAGTCAAAGGTTTCTTCACTTTCCCAGACCGCTATCGATTCTTCTCAACGCCCTTTATATTATAATTTTACAAAATAAATACAAAACAAATACTAAATTATAAAGGGAAGATCCAAAAAAAATTTTGTTCAACCGTTATGGTTTTCGTAAAAAAATGCGAATAATTATTAGCAGACAATTTTTATATTAACCTTCAATATTGATTGTCCACATTTCAAACGGATTTTCACGCGCGTTAGAGGGGGGACGCATTAAAGATTTGCCGTTAAAAATGAAAGAGAACAGAGATGAGTAGCGCTATAAACATTAATAATAAAAACGGATTTGGATGAAAATTGAAGCAATCCCCCACCATCTGTTTCCATATATTTTGAAAAGTATGGCACAAAATTAGCGCAACAAATATAACGGTCTGAAGGTTATGTAATTTTGTTGTTGTTGTTGTTGTTGTCCCACAAGACCTGTACACACATGTACTGACCGCAAGAGAGCCTTTAATGTTCATTTTTTATGGATTTAAAAAGTAAATAGTTTAAAAAATATTCTTATCAACATATAACTAAATGATACAAGGAACAGGACACGTATACAAATGGGTTTGTCCCTTATGTAATATTTATCACTTAAAAATAGCTAATTTTTTTGCTTTATATCCTTTCTATCTTCAAGTTAAAAATAACTTCAAATCAGTTTGTTTGTTTTTATCTATAATTAAAACGGAAAGGGAAACAATATCATTTGTAAACAATTCTGTTGGAGCGCCGGATATCAAAATTGTTTAGCATTGTCTCGGGGAAAAAATATTGTTCAAACAATTTCGGGAAATTAATTTCTCTATTAAATTATTTTATACAATGGGAGTCATTTAATTTATTATCTATATATATAAAAATTCAGCATCCGTATATTTGTGGCCGCAAAACTCGAAACGTAGTCGATGGATTGACTTGAAATTTTCACACAACGTTGCATTTCTATATAAGAGTATTTTTATATATACTTTTTACTCCCAAGTTCCCACGGAAACGAGAACTTCTCCGAGCGTTTCGCGAGGCTGGCAGAAATAGACAGACTCAGACGCGTTGCGATGGTGGCTCACTCTCTGAACCTCTTTCTCAACTACTTATAAGTACCTCTATTCCGAAGTTCCCACGGAAACGGGAAATTCCGAGCTAAAATCCGTTCAAACGGCCATATTGCGTTAGCACTTGCTTCTTCAGGTATTGCTGCTACGTTGATGGAAGGAGGTAGAACAGCGCATTCAGCTCTTAAACCGTCACTAAACATGCACTTCACAGAAAACCCAACATGTAACATTTCTAAAATCAGGAATGGGAAAGTTCTTCGGGCGTGCAAAGTTATTGTATGGGATGTGTGTACAATGGCTTATAAGAAGTCATTGGAAGCATTAGGCCATACATTGAAAGACATAATCAGATTCCATTTGGTGGAGCATTGGTGTTACTAGCCGGTGACTTCAGGCAAACCTTCCAGTGATACCTCGCTCAACTCCAGCTGATGAATTGCATGCCTGCTTGAAATATTCAACTCTTTGGAGCACAGTAAAAAAAAATTCATTAAACATCAAATATGAGAGTTCAACTTCAAAACGATCCAACAGCTGCCATATTTTCAAGACAATTACTCGAACTCGGTAACGGCACTGCTCCTACAAATCCGGAAACGGGATAAATCACCTTCCCATCTAATTTCTGCAACATTGTACATTCAAAAGAAGAATTAGTAGACAGGGTATTCCAAAGCAATGAAACAAATTATCAAAATCACGCATGGTTAAGCCTAAAAATCAGACTGAGCCACAGCGAAGCGTGGTCAGGGTTAGCTAGTCTATAATAATAATAATACTATTAAATTTCATAAATAAATCCAAATTTATTTATGAAGAGAAAAATATGGTGTGAAACATTCACACACACTTTCTCTTACTGCTGTCAATACAATTATATATAAAATGACAAACTGTCTTTAAATTTTAAATTGCACTCATTTGTCCTATATCTTTAAATATAGGGGTGACAAGGGGGGATGACAAGGCATAGAAGTAATTGTATTGTAATATAGAAGAGAAAGTCAACAATCTCGTTGGGCCAACCCTATAATATATAATTTCGCAAAGCTAATTAAAATCAATTTTTTTTCGGAATAAATATTAAACAAACATAAGTGATAAGTTTTTATATATGTGCAATTAGCATTCCACTTCAATTAGAAATAAGATGCACTTCCGGTTAGCCGATTTTCTTCAATTTGGAATTCTAGCAATACATCTAATATAGACAAATATTATATACGATAATTAGAAACATATATTCAATTGAAGTAAGTAGTTTAGTGTAAAGTTTTACTCACAGGGACCCCACAAAAAATCATTTGTGATAACTATTTATGGATGTAGATATATATATATGAAGTTTAATGAAATTCATTGGAGCCGTTTACGAGAAAATCGCAAAAAAAACTGAAAACTAAAAACCATAACCAGTAAAATCGCACTTCTGGTTGATGGATTTAGCCCGAAATCTTCTTGTCAGATACGGTAATAATAATAATAATAACATTATTTGTTAGGAGGGCAGAAGCCCCTATACAAAGGGTTCGGTTTACAAATACTTTAAATGTTACCCAGTCGAAGATATATAAAATATAAATATTGTTGCACTGTAAGCACTAATACTATAATAATAACTAGCTAACCCGGCCACACTTCGCTGTGGCTCAGTCTGATTTTTAGGGAAGTAAATAGAAGTATTATAGTTAACATAGATTCAGCAAGAAAACACATCATTCAATTTAGTACCCTACTCTGCGTTGCTGTGAACTGAAAGGAAAGAAAGAAAAAATGTTTTTAACTGGAAGTCTTTTTTTATTGTAAAGCTAGTGAATGGACTACATTTTTTGTTTGTCCGTTTGCTGCATAAACATAAAGATCAGATGGATGCGACATATAATTGCCCATGAGAGAAGCATTCGTTTTCTAAATTCAAACCGCACATTGCAAAGTTTGTCCTTGCGCTTAATAATAGTCATAGCGAACGCAATGCGTATTGGAAATTGAAGTCGTTTGAACTGGAACGGCATATCTGTCGGAATGAGTGGTATTCGTGGAAGTAGTACGTCTTCACCTTTATGAGGTCCCATTAGAATTGTTGCTTCAATTAGATTATTCATCAATTTTGTAACTACTAATCGTGTACCATTGCATAACTTTGGCTGATTGATGTTTCGGAGTAATATAATTGGCACTCCAATTTTCAAAATTTTCCCGCGATAATACGGGAACATCGAGTAAATTAAGAAATTCCATTGGAAAATTCACTACTTCACTTTGGTCCACCACGGAGCCGATGGATTTGTATGTCACTGTTTCACCTGCGATTCTGTTCAGAATGATGTTGTTCTTATCGAGTACGTCGACATTTTTAGCCGCTGGAATGGCTCTTCCACTTAACCAAGCGTGATTTTGATAATTTGTTTCGATGGTTTGGAATACCTTGTCTACTAATTCTTCTTTTGAATGTACTATGTTGCAGAAATTAGATTGGAAGGTGATTTTTCCCGTTTCTAGTTTTGTAGGAACAGTGCCGTTACCGAGTTCGAGTAATTGTCTTCAAAATATGGCAGCTGTTGGATCGTTTTGAAGTTGAACCCTCATATTCGTTGTTAAATGAATTTTTTTTACTGTGCTCCAAAGAGTTGAATATTTCAAGCAGGCATGCAATTCATCAGCTGGTGTTGAGCGAGGTATCACTGGAAGCGTTTACCTGAAGTCACCGGATAGTAACACCAATGCTCCACCAAATGGAACCTGATTATTTCCCAAGCCTTTCAATGTATGGTCTAATGCTTCCAATGACTTCTTATGAACCATTATACACTCATCCCATACAATGATTTTGTACGCCCGAAGAACCTTTCCCTTTCCTGATGTTTTAGAAATGTTGCATGTTGGGTTTTCTGTGAAGTGCATGTTTAGTGACAGTTTAAGAGCTGAATGCACTGTTCTACCTCCTTCCATCAACGTACCAGCAATACCTGAAGAAGCAAGTGCTAATGCAATATGGCCGTTTGAACGGATTTTAGCCCGGAATTACCGGTTTCGGTGGGAATTTCGGAACAGAGGTACTTATCAGTAGTTGAGAAAGAGGTTCAGAGAACGCAACGCGTCTGAGTCTGTCTATTTCTGCCAACCTCGCGAAACGCTCGGAATTTCCCGTTTCCGTAGGAACTTCGAAGTAAAAAGTATATATGAACACTCTTCTATAGAAATGCAACGTTGTGTAAAATTTTCAAGTCAATCCATCGACTATTTTTCGAGTTTTGCGGCCACAAACATACGGATGTTGAATTTTTACATATATAGATAAACATTCCAAACAGAAAAATAAAAACAAAAACTAATTTTAAAACAAACACAAATAAATATCTTTTCTTTACTTTATTTATTTAATAGAAATGCTCTGAGCTTCATTGCTTCTGCAAAAAAAAAAAGAACAAGTTTTTTATCTCTGAGACACACGAGTTTCAAAATGCTAGAGGATAATCAAAATACATAGATCAAATTAGAATAAATTGCAAGTAGTGGTTTCTAAAAGAAATATACAAGATGTGGTAATAGTTACCTGAACGGAATATGAAGTTTGACTGAGCTTCCTGCGACTATATTCATTTTTCAAATATTTTGTTCACACACAGGGAGTGAGACACCATTCTCTATAAACATTTTTTCGTATTCCAGGGGAAGTCAAAACATGTATTTCCGGTGAAAACTCAAATTCGAAAAAATTTGACACTTTTGCAGTACTACTTCCTCTTTTTACTAGGAGTAAGAGAAAGTAAAAAAAAAACAACCTTACAGATCCATTTAAAATTATAATCTCAGACTATATAAGAATAATGAATTAATCGTCTCATAAATAAAGCATGTAATTTTTGAACACCAGAAGGTAAAGCGAATAATTTTCCAATGAAAAATTCGACTGGATTTTCTCAATTTTGATCATATTTTTCTGGTAAAACCGGTTCCTTACACCAAACAAAAGAAAGTGAAAAAGCAAGCAGAATTTTAATTATTACAATCTTACAGAAGGAATATGTCCTAGGATTGAATACTATAGGTTAAATTATTATAGAAAACTTGTATAAAAAAAAAATAAAGTTAATATATATATATATATATATGCATATGAAAACCGTTATTTAGAATTAGGTCCCAACCGAGACCCCCACACGCGATGAAAATTATATATTTAAAGCATAAGACCGCCAGTCATTAGTTGTACAGATAAAAAGAGTAGAAACAGAGAGGGGGGGGGCTAGCCATGAGTGAAGAAGGGACCTGTTTTCTTAACTAATCAATATGCAAATTAGAAACTTTGAAGAACTTAAAAACTAAAAAGTTAAAAATGAACAAGAAATATTCCCATATTTGATGACGAGTGTCTCTATTAATCCAATCGCTAATTTTTATTATACATCCTCTAAATGATACTTTTATATTGCAAAAAACCCTTTTTTTTTTATTTTTTTTTTTTTTGTAAAATAATTACCTTCTTTTTTTTCAGTAGGTAATTACCTAGTGAGAACTGGTTGCATTACCACTCTGGTTTTGTAAATATAACTTTTTTCTTCTTCCCATGGTAATAGAAAGGAAGAAATAATGGGCCTCCTATATTGGATTTTCCTCAACTAAAATCCATTACAGATTAGCTCAGTACAAAGTTTTACCAAGATATTTTGTTGGTATATTTCCATGCTTTACACTGTGACCTACATGTGAAAAAGAGAACCAATTTTCCTTCAATTTTTAACGAAGGAGTAATAAATAAGGTCCAATCAATTTTAGAGCTTTCATTTAACTTTCCCATATAACTTTTGGACATTCAGCTAGTATGAAAAGCACCTAATTTTTTCATGGCAATCTTTAATTTCTAATTTCTATCAAACTTAAACTACTGCTCCAAAAATTCAATTTTCAGCTACCTCGTTTTTTTTACTTCCCCTAACTTGTATTGCGCGATCGTGTCAAATTTTCAAAATTGAGTTTTCATCGGAAAAATACATGTTTTCAAGTCCTTTGAATTCGAAAAAAATGTTTTTAGCGAATAGTCTCTGTGTGTGTGTGTGTGCGTGTGTGTGTGTGTATGTATGCACAAAATATCTCAAAAAAAAAAAGAAGTTCAAACTTAGTATTCCGTTCAGGTACTATCACAGAGCATTGACACCAAGTTTTCGAGCAATATCCATCAACGTGAAATGTGCGATTCTCTTGAAAATTGTTCCAACGATTTTCTTTAAACTTTGTATACTATCTAAAACACTTAAATACCTATCACTTTTATTTGAAACATTTTTCCAAAAAAAAAAAAAAAAAAAATCTGGTGTGAAACCTCACACACTTTCTCTTACTCTCAGTTCTCCGAAGTATCATTGACAATAAAGTTAGTGTACTAATTTACAATGAAATTCTTCGAAAACTGTTCACAGTAAAAACGAACTTGAGACTTTCCGGTTTACTATTTTCTGAAACTTTGGAATTTGTCATCTATTTATTTCTAATTAATTTTGTTCTGAGATTATAAGAATTGGTATAGAACTCAACTATGATGCCTTTTAAAGAAAACAGACCCAACCCCGTCCCGAAAAGTGCCCTTAAATGAACTGCGTTCATAGAGAATGTTCAGAATAAAAGTTTTGTGTAGCTCTTTGTATTCATCGTTTTGAGGTACCAAATTTGAAGAAAAGTGTAGGGAGCCCATTTTTTGAGAAAATCGCAAAAAAGTAAACAAATACAACTAGTAAATAACGATACTTTCCGTGCTGAATTTGAAACAGATAACGTACTGTCAGATCCCATTGTGATACCTAAACGGAACATATTAAGGTTTGAACCTGTTCTACCCATTTTTCGTTTTTGAGCTATGCTGTTTACATACATACACACAGACCATTTGCTAAAAACCACTTTTTTGGACTCAGGGGACCTCAAAACGAATATTTCCGGTGAAAACTCGATATCGAAAATTTGACTATAGAAGTAAGAGAAAGTAATACTGACTTTAACAGGAGTTTTGTGAAGCCAGGAGTTTAGGTTTAAATTTAAACTACACAAGCTTTGTTGGTTTTTGACAGAGGGTTCTTCTTTGACGCTCAGGTAAACAAGTATATCCCCTACCACTTTTTTTTATGGCCAACCCAACTAAACATTTTAAACGTTTACAATTTTAAATTAAATGTGATAATTCAATTGTAGGTATTAATTGGAGTAAGAGAAAGACTGTTTGAGTGTTTTGCAACAGATTTTTGCATTGTCATACTTAGAAGACCACAGAATATGCCGATTTTTGAAAAACAACAGGATCTCAACATTTTCTCTTGCAGCAGTACGAGAAAGTAAAGTTCTATCTGCCTACATCCCTAAAATACGTAAGTACAAATTTACATAAACATAAATAATAATGATTATTTATTCACATATCTTTCACAAACTTGGTATTTTTACTAAATGATATATTTACTTTCAATATAATACAGGAGACTTTCGCTACAATAAATCAGCGCTTTTGAGGGAAGCATTATTGTGCCAGATCTTTCAGAAACCTTTTCAAATCAAATTTCTTGGAACAAATTTCCAACAAAGTGATAGGAATACATATGTATAGTTAGTCAAATCAAATTTAGCAAAATCGTAAGAAAAAAAACAAAATGTTCGTAGTGTGTTTTGGGGCAAATTGCTTGCGACAAACTAAAATACCATTCAGTATAGTCACGTTTCCCATTCATCAGATTTTCTTCAATCTTGGAATTATGCCAACACAATTAATTCTTCTTTACATCGTGTACCTACATAATGTAGCAATAAATAATGTAGATATAAATAATGTATGAATTGGCACTTTAGTGAGAATCCATAACTTCATCCCTTCTCCCAGAATTTCCCAGAAAAAAAGTTTCATTTAAAGTGATTAGACCGTATAAGTGCATACAAAGAACAAAGAAAAAAAATCTAGTGTGAAACACACACACAACTTTCTCTTACTTCTATTCTCAAAATTATAATTGACAAATGATATAGCTTGTGTACCAAATATAACGAAATTCGTCGAACACTGACAAAACTTTTCAGTAAATGCGCACTTCCGGTTTACTAATTTGCTTAAAACTTGAAATTTTGGCCATCTATTTATTTCTAAATAATTTTGTTTGGATGATAGAATTATATAATCAACTATGATACCACTTATAGCAAGCTGTAACCCCGCCCCTCCCCTAAAAGTGCCCTTAAATGAATTTTCCCAGAGAAATATTTTCAATAAAAGATGTAGATCTTTGCATGGTTAGTTTATATAAGAAGTTTCAAGAAAATCGTCGTGAGAATGACATGTAGCGATTGGATGTACTGAACTGATTTCAACTGTGTTTTTATGGACTGTCCGTCGCTATATTTATACAGCTTCTCCCACTCCAGTCCGAGAGAGTGGTTGAGCTTATCTTTGCTCACTTTGGTTGCTGAGCTTCTCTTTGGTTGTTGTTACACCGTCTTCCAATCAAAAGAATACCCCATCATAATGCCACTTGCCGGTATGATATGTCAGCCTAGAATGAAAATCTGTCGTAGATAGATAGCTATGGCGAAGGAAAATGTTCAGTTCAATATATAAGATGATAAGGAGAATAGGTACAACGTGTGATATGGCTATTAGATTTTAGATTAGAAGATTTGGATTTGGTCTTGGCTAGATTGTAGAGATAATTTAGAGCGATTACCGGTGTAGTCTATAGAGAAATAGAAAATGACATTTGACATCGCTGTGTTTGAGTCGTGTGTGAGCATTCCAAGTAAGTATCTTGCCAACGTATAGTCCGTATAGAAAATGCACATAGTCAGCAGAAGGGTGGGTGTTTCATTTAGAAAGTAGATAGGAGCGGGAGGGGGGAATGAAAACTCAATTTTGACATTTTGATCTGAATATATATATATATATATCCCACAGCCTCTTACAACAGTAAAACTAAGTAAGCAAACAGACGAACAGACAAATTCCCTCGCTTTTCCTTTTTTATATCACATAATAGCTATTATTAATACTACAATAAAATTGAACTATGCTATTTTTAGAAATGAATACATTCAAAACAACAAAAGAAGGACATTATTAAAAAAAAAAAAAAAGAAAGAAAGAATAGAATAAAATAAAAAAAATAATAATAATAAGCCATATGTTTATATAAGTAGTAGTATGCACTATTATTGTAGTAGTATACCCATTTGCCTTTAGGTGTTAGTCAGGAATCTTGTCCAATTAAAGTGAGTTTTGTGTGTGCGTGAGTATGTTGATGGCACTGTCGAAGAGATGTATGTATGTCATAACGGAATCCGTTCAGGCAGCAGTTTGCTTAGGCCTAATAGTTGAAGCCAAATGGGTGCTTATAAATTTTTTTTATTCATTTATTTTATTTTTTTCCTTTTTTTATCTCACAAGATAAATCTTTATATGATCATTTATAAATTCCACCCATTGCAATCAAATTAGTAATTCTAATGTTGAATTTATGATCTATTTTTTTTTTATTTTTTTTTTTACGTATTGTTTAAAATATTATACAAAAGCGATACTTTAGAGAGAGAGAGAAAACAGTACTTTAAAGTTGTCAGTGGAGAGAAAAAAAATCCAGTTTATGAGGTCAATGCTTAGAAAAAAAAAGAAGAGGGATTCAATAGAGTGTATACATCACTACGCGTGCAATTCATGTGGAATTAAATTGTTTGTGCGCAACTTGTCAAAGGTAAAGGTAAAATATATGCATTTTATGATGCAAAATATAATATATTGCGTTTATTACTTTCTCCTTCAGTTGTAAGTGAAAGTATTGGCGATCGTGTCAAAATTTTCGATATCGAATTTTCACCGGAAATACACGTATTGAACACGTTCCTTGAGTTTCAACAAGTAGTTTTTTAGAAGATGGTCTGCGTGCCTGAGTGTTGTCAGCATATCTCAAAAATGGATAATCACAGAGAAAAGGTTAATAATTTCGTTTAAGTTGTACCAAGCAACCCGAAAATAAAGATTCAGTCAAAATCGTCAACCGAAAATAAACCACTTTATTGAAGGGATGTTTTTTTTACATTTCTTCTACTTAAGAGGAAGTATTGTAATCGTGTCAAATTGTCGATATCGTGTTTCCACCGGAAATATCCGTTTTGAGGTCCCCTGAGTCCAAAAAAGCGGTTTTTAGAAAATGGTCTCTATATATGTATATGTGTATGTGTGTATGTGAACAGCAAAGCTCAAAACAAAAAACTGTATAAAGTTCAAACTTGATATTCCGTTTACTTATCACCAGGGGAACCGACAGTTCATTATCTGTCAAAATTCCCCAACCGAAAGTACCAGTTTACTAGTTGGTTTTTTTTTTTACAATTTTTTGCAACTTTTTCAAAAATGGCTCCAATGATTTTCTTGAAACTTGGTATATCAACTACACATCCAAAGAGCTATAACTTATGTTTGGAACATTTCTCTGGGAAACGTTCATTTAAGGGTACCTTTAAGGGAAGGGTGAGGTTAAGTTTTTGTCGTAAAGTGCTATCACAGTTGATTTATAGAATTCTATTATCAAAACAAAATCAAAGTAGAAATAAATAGAAGGCCAAAATTCTGACTTCCATGAAAATTAGTAAACCGGAAGTGGGAACCGGAAGAACAGTTTTTTCAGTTTTCAACGAATTTCATTAAATGTGGTACACTAACTATAAAATTTGCTAATTATAATTTTGAGAACTGAAGTAAGAGAAAGTTATGTGGATGTTTCATCCCGGATTTTTGTTTTTAGTGTTTGCAACAAGGAAGTGTTTTAGCTCCCCTGCTCTATATTCTCTACACAGCTGACTTACCTTCACATCCCAATACCTCTATTTACACCTTCGCTGATGACACTGCAATCCTTTCCACACATACTGATCCCACTCTAGCAGTTCGTTCTCTACAATCCCACCTGAAAACTTTTGGAATCCCGGCTTCAAAAATGGCGAATAAAAATCAACCCACAGAAATCCAAGTACATAATTTTTACACTAAAACGAAAAACTCTTGCTCCTGTCTACTTGTATAACTCACCTATTCCCTCACAGACTATGTGCGGTACCTTGGACTGTACCTGGACAAGCGACTTACTTGGAATCCACACATAAGACTTAAACGCACTGAAGTGAATAATAGATACAAGCTCCTAAAGAGACTACTTGACTAACGCTCAAAACTAACACTCTACAATAAAAGACTACAGTATCTATCTCTTTTGGCTCCCATATGGACTCACGGACTCGAACTTTACGGAACTGCAAAACGATCTAACATTAACAAAATACAGACCCTACAATCTAAGATCCTCCGCCATATCCTAAACGCACCCTTTTTTGTCAGTAATCTAACTATCCACAATGACCTCAAAATTCCATTCGTTTCTGAACTTGCCAAAACTCGTTACAATAGCTTCCATCATAATAGCTCCTATCACATCCTAACCCTTTAGCTGCAAATTTATCGTCAACGACACTTTCTTCTAATCCTCACAGACGGCTGAGGCGCCGCTGGCCACGTGACTAATTGGTCCACTGGATGACCGTCATTCACGAATATCACGCCATTTGTATATTGTTCATACATCACATTTACTTGTTGTTCCTTATAGAACAGTTGTAAATATTCAATAAAAAAGTTAAAAAAATAAAATAAATAAATAAAAGTTTTTTTTAGGAACTGACTCCAACGAAATTTCTTTAAACCTGAGAGATGTCAACTTCACATATATCTGAAACCTTTTACCCGGGAAAATTCATTTTAAGAGAGTTTTTGGAAAAGAAGTGAGGTTATGTTTCTAAAGTGTTATTTCAGGTTTTATATACAATTCTATCTTTATATGTATTGATTAGACAAACAATAATATTGTCAAAAGTCCAAGTATATAGAAAATCGGTTTACAGCAAGCGTAACTTTACGTAACAGTTTTCAACGATTTCTCTTCGAACACACCAACGGATTTCGTTAAACTTGGTACACTAACAATATACAAACAGAGAATATCACTTTTGTTTGGGATTCTTGAGGAACTGGGAGTACACGTTTCCCTCAAAAATGTTTTATCAAGTTTACATTCGCCCAATGATATATATATATTATTGAAGGCATTACTATTTATGTAGTAAAAATTATGTTTGAAGAAAATGTCAGAGCATTAAGAGAAAGTTGTGTGAGTGTTTCACATCAGAATTATTCCATTATATATTTGTTCCAAACTTAGCCACAAAGTCCATGGTTCTTTTAATACGTTAGGCCAAAAAAATATATGAAACTTCAACAAGTTCTATGAAATTTACACACATCACCAGCCAGCGCTTCTTATCAATCCCTAATAGAAACTTGAAATGATAGATATGGAGTACGGCTATAAAGTCTGACGTCATCCATAAAATTGCTAAAGTTAATTTTTCCAGAAAAATGTGTCAATTAAAAGTAAAAGTTTGATTAACGTATTGTAAGTAAATAATAGAGGTTAAGGCAATATACCTTTGGCAAAATTATTTAATTAACCTTAATATTATATAGATAGTAGCACCATACATTGTACAGACTTTGGAGGGGAGTTTAATGTTGCAGCTCCCTTAGTTTCCATTTTTTTCTTGGAAAAATCTTTCGAGTAAAAATGATAGGGCTTTATGTGCGTAGTTGGTACCGGAAGTTGAAAGGAAATCTTTGTTTAAAGTTATCAAGAAAATCAATTTCAAAAACTGGGGAACAAAAAATTCAAATGAAGTCAGATTTCTAGTTGATCAGTTTTGAGTGAAACCTTCTGTCGGTATTGGCAGGTTATGTCGTGCAATTTTTTAAAGATATCTAATTGATTCACACATACGTACTCAAAAATCGTATTTCTAGTGAAACACTAAAAAATTTAACCCAATACTTCCGGTTACAATAGGTAAGAGAAAGCAAATAATTGATCAATTAATTGAATTAATAAATAATTAATAGATGAACATATTTGGGTTGAATAAAAGAGAGAGAACAGTGAAGAGACATTTCATAATGCCGTGCTAATTACTGTGCGAAATAATGGAACATAGATAATGCGCACGTATTGTATATCATATTCACACAAATTATAACATTGTATGGCATGCACAAAATTTATTGTTTAATTAGAATTGATGAATTCTTTATCAGAAATATTTAGAAATGCCATCATAATTACAATAAAGAATAATAATTAAAAATTAAAAAAAAAAAAATTATAGTTTTTGAATGGTGATTAATTAATAATTATACATTCAATGATATTGTAATGAAATCAATAAGCCGTGTTTAAAAGAATATGTCTTGTGTGTATACCTATAATATGTTCGTGTGACATAATTTGAATAATATGAACACAGGTCAAGGATAAAAATATAACAGGAAATAACCTCATTTGGGTAGAGTTGAAGCTTATTTTTGTACCGTCAATATTTTTTTTATATACGAACTACTTATTTATGTTAATAGAAATTTTTTTTTGTCTCTTCATTTATTTGATGTGAAAACATCCAACTTCCTTAATTAATATACGTAACTTTTTTTGATAAATTATTTATTATTTTAATTAATATTAATCAGCATGAGAAATAGGGGGGAAAAATAGTGGTTTTCTTTGAATTATTAAATTGAATAAGTCTTTAATTTTTTTTCTTTCTCATATTTATTGTTGGAGAAAATATTGCGATCGCTCTAATTTGAGAAATTTGAATTATCACCGGAAATACATGTTCGAAAATGGTAAGTACGAAAACAATTTTTTTTAGCGTATTGTACGAGTATGTAAGGTGACATAATGAGATTTATGTGTGTATGGTATAAACAAAATATTTTATCAAAGGAATAATCCCAGGAAGGTAAAAAACTTAATATTCCGTTTAGCTACCAATATAGACTTCGACAAAATAATAGATTCAGTCAAAAACTATCAACGAGATTATACGACCGTACTGAATTTTATTATCCATTTCGCGATTTTCTCACAAAACGAATTGTTTTCAAACTTCGCAAACTAACTACTTACACACTCTATCACTTTGAACTGAACAATTTTTTTCTGAGCAAATTTATTTTGGAAGCTTTTGAGTGATCAGTAACATTATTTAGCTTACCACAAAACTACTATTTCAATAAGATATTCAACACTGAAGTTCAATTTTGATAAATATCAATTAAACTCGAAATATAAATATAAATTTCCTCGAAAATTGGTTCAAAGATTTCCTTTTAAATCTTTGTTACAATAAATGTTGATATCTATGAAAAGGTTTATTAGAAAAATTTATTGAAGGAAAGGTTTCTGAAGAATTCGTAATGTTCGACTTTAAAGTTACAATGTTTAAGCTTAATTAAAAGTTAAGTAAAAATTCCAAGTTTCAATCAAATTTAATTACAATAATAATAATTGTAGAATAGTGTGTGAGTTATCACACCAGATTTTTTTTTTTTCTTTTCTTTTGTTTTAAAAAAACTGAATTTTATTTGGAGTATGGTGTAGCTGTGATGTCTCCAAGTTTTCAAATTATATCTTACGACAGTTAGAGAAAGTAAAAAAATAATCAAATCAGAAAGCTACTAATTTTTAAATAATACAAATTCCATTATAATTATTTTAACTGAATTGACAAATAGAAATAAACAAAACTCTATAGTAACTTCATGTCCCACACAAACTTGGACATAAACTTAGTACTTTTGTATCTTTTAATTTTCTAAATAAACAGTCGTTTTCAAAAAACATTATAATATAAATACAGCCAGAAATAATACGCACATTCTAATTATTAATATTATAATGATTTTTTTTTTATTTAAAAAACTAAGTATAATGAAGAGAGATTCAATTTTCAAAAAAAATAAAAATAAAAACCTCCATAATTATCATATTAATTATTGATTATTTCATTTAAATTATTAATAGTTTTTTTAAGTAAAACACGAATCAATACTGAAACAGCAATAAATAAAACAGGAAGTAAAGAGCGATAAGAAAGTAGGTGTACCAACTTTTGCGATATTGTAAACACAATATCAATCAATGACTTGATAATGAATGGATTATACATAAAATAATATGAATTAAACATAGGTGAAAATTTATTAATGGAAACTATTTTAATTTTTCTATTCTACCATTTAATTTCAATGCATCTAGTTGTGAAAAACGTATATATGTATATACGTTTTTATATACATACATACGTATATATATAAACAATTATATATACGTATTATATTATATATATATAAACAATTCATATTTCCAAATTCTCTTCAAAGTCCTAAACGCTAGCCAATAAATAATAAAATCTAATGTGTAAATATCTTATATGGCAATTATAACAAATCTGTTCATAACTGGAATTCTTTACTAACTTCTTAACGTTTAGTTCTTGTCTTTAACACTACATACAATAGTAGGCAATGGGAAACCGTAAATTTTATATCTTATCATTAGGAAATAAGAGTCATATCTGAATTGTGACCGCAGAACCACCAGGTTGCCACGATTATCGACAAAACTTGCAATGGCAGTTTAGAGTGAACAGTGACGTCAAAAGATATCCCTTGAACCCGTAAAAATGAATTTATACTGAAAATTGTTTCAAAGAAAATTAATAGTTTTGAAAAAATTCCATACTAAAAAAAACCATATCCATCTTTGAAACCATTTTGAGAAAAATTATTCGAAGAAGTCGCTCATTCCGGGTTTGCGTCTTCAAACTTGAAAGTCTAGCAATGCATTAGAAATAGGATTTAATAAAACATTGGTGGTAGAAAGTAAATTGTAATGAAGGGGTACTTTAGAAGAAAGATTAGTAGTATGGAGGAGAAAAAACTCTTCCCCCCCCCTTAAAAATCAATGTTTCAGGAGAAATATTTTAAAGGAAAAGTGATCGAACTATGCATTGCTAGCTTTCAAGTTTGAAGACGCAAACCCGGAATGAGCGACTTCTTCGAATAATATGTATGCTTCTGTGTAATTAGTATGCGAAATTTAAACAAACAAAAAATCGTTAACTTTTATCGAGAATTTATCAAAAAGTTTAAAAAAAAAAAAAAACCTAAGCCGAACCTTTCGTCGATTGACAGATTTAAAAGAAAACCGTCCTATCAGATCGCATGATGTTATCAAAATGGAAAATCAAGTTTGAATTACCTATAATTTCAATATATCCCAAATTCTGTTGATTAATTTTCAAGTGTTTTGACGTGATATTGATACAAAATGAACAAACAGATAAAAAAGTAATATAAATATTATCTTATTCATGATCAAACCGCAAAAGCATGTTTATAGCAATTCGAACAATTATTTGTATTTTTATTTTTTTTAATGAATATCTGAGATCATGTCCGTTTTAGTAAACTTCGTTTTCAGTTTCTCCTACAGCCATATGTGGAAAAGTACATGTCAGATTTTCGAAACTTGAATTTTGAAGTCCAGAAATACATGTTTTATGGTTCGCTAAGCATGAACCTGTTTTTTTGGTGTATGTATGTATATACGTACGTAGGAATGTTTGGTCAATACATCGCACAAAAACAAAAACTTGATATATTTTCTGATAATCTACAAGTAAGTAGATCCACCACTTCTATTTGAAAATTGATTGTAGAAACTTCTGTAGCATTGTTGAAACTCCTATATTTCAATATAGTACACAATCCTAGACTTATCAATAAATTTGATTCAATAAACGTGATTCCCAAATTAATGAGTTGATAAAAAAAAATCGGAATTGACCGGAATTACGGATTTATTGAACGGTTTTTTTTTTTTCTCGGTTTCCTAAGATTTTCTCGTTCAAGATTTCAACGGGATTTTTCTTTAAAAAAGTATACTAACTATACCTATCACTTTTGTTTGAAACCTCTTTTACTGAGAAAAATTCTTTGAAATTGAAAAAGACTGGAGGAGCCTGGAGGAAGTTACTCTTTCCTCAAAATTCCCGTCTGTGAAAGTCGTGTTAAATATTTCAAACCAACGCTTTTACAATTCTGAATGATTTCGGTTCTTCATCCATTAGTTTCTTTTTTTTTTAATGTGACTGTACATAAAAACAGTTGTGATATAATAGTGGAAGTTAAACTTTTCTTTTTCTACAAATCTTATTAAAAACCAAACTTTGAAACCAGACGGACGCATGTATCTATGCCCAAACAATGCAAGATTAATAGGCCTATATAGATAATCAATCATGTGAACTTTTTTTGAAAAAAATGAAAAGTAAAAAAAAGTGAAATTTTCCTATCAGAACTAGATACTTATATCGTGAAATTTCTTCAACTGAATTCCAAACAGAATATTTCCCCTGTAACGTTCGCAAAAACTCAAATTCAAAAATTTAACACAAGAAGGCATCAATATACCTTTCTATAAGATATAAACATTTACTAAGTGCTTCCATAAGAAAAAATTTTATAGTAAACATATTGAAATGATTGAATATGTTACATCAAATTATGCCAAATTATTTTTAACAAGTTTCGTCCTAATTATATCGGATATACGGAATAATAATCACAAAACATAAACTTTGTATAATGAAATCAATTAAAAAAAAAAACAAAAAGCAAATATTTAAAAAATAAAAATCATTTGTCTTCAATTTACACAGACATAATATTATCTTAATAATTAATAATAATAATAACAAACCATAAATTATTTAAATATTATTTTAAAATGACTAAAATTAATTAATGCAGAAAATTGTAATTTAAAAAAAAAATCATAATTTTGTTTAAATAAAAATAAAACAATCATTCACTCACTGCGCTATATCCTCTTGTGCGAGGTGTTCAGCGACATGTATTTTTATCATATTTTCATCAAGATTGCAAATAGCCAGAAGAAACTGACGATAACACGATCGAAACACTTCTCACCGGTTTTGATAAGACACCAACCAAACAAAAAAAAAAAAAAAAATATTTTGAAAAGACAAAAAAAACTCTTCTCTCCAAAACAACCAACAGAAGAAGGTTGTCTAGCAAACTAAAACGGTCACCCCACAACGAAACAACCTCTAGTTACAGTAGGAGAGAAGGTGGACAGTAAATGCCGGCCGAACAAACCCGAGGAATGCCGAATTATATGATCCAATGATAGTAGAATAAAAAAATAAAAAATAAAAAAAATGATAAATTATTATTTATTCCAAAAATTAATTAAAACAACTTAAAAAAAAAAAAAAAAAAAAGAAAAGAAAAAGAATGTAATGAAATGTAACAGTTTATTAAACAACCCATTCATTTTGTAACATTTTATATAAATTAATTAATGGGCTACATTTTGTTTTATAGTAATTTTTCGGTTCATGTTTTTTTTATCAAATTATCCAAATCTTTAAAGTAAATTAGGTATTTATTAAAAAGATAAGGTTTTCAATTTTGGATTTTTTTCTTTTTTTACTTTTTTCTTACTCCTAGTAAGAGGAAACTATTGTAATCGTGTCAAATTTTCGATATCGAGTTTTCACCGGAAATACACGTTTTGAGGTTCGCTGAGTCCAAAAGAGTTGTTTTTAGAAAATGGTCTCTGTGAGTGTACGTATGTGAACAGAAGAGCTCAAAAAACGAAAAATCGCAGAAAGTTCAAACTTGACCATTGCGTTTAGGTATCACCATGGGATACGATAGTATATGTGAAAATTCCTCAACCGGAAGTACCCACTTTTTTGCGAATTTTTTTTTGAAAATGGCTCTAACGATTTTCTTTAAACTTGGTATATCAACTACACGTACCAAGAGCTATAACTTTTATTGGAAACATTTCACCGAGAATATTCATTTAAGGGCACTTTTAGGGGAGAGGTGGAGTTAAGTTATCCTCTAAACTGCTATTTCAGTTTATTACACAATTATATCATCTAAATAATATTATTCAGAGTTAAATATGTTGTCCAAATTCCGAGATTGAAGAAAATCTGATGGCCGGAAGTGTGTTTTTAGTGAAAAGTATTTTTCAGTTTTCTACTATTTTCTCTAAAACGTCTCCAACAATTTCCTTTAAACTAAATAGATATATGAACTATACAACTTTTATAAAGAAACATTTCTCTGGGTAAAGTCATTTAAGGGGGCTTTTGGGGGAAGGGGTGTGGTTATGTTTTCCTCTAAAATACTTTTTTCAATTTATTGAAATGTGTCATCTAAATATAGTAAAATAGAATTATTTATTGTGTTGCCCATATATCGAGTTTGAAGAACATCGGTTTACCGCAAATACGTTTCTACTGAACAGTATTTTCCAGTTTTCACGGTTTTCTTCAGAAATACACTGACGAATTTTGGTATACTAACTGTAAAATTTGTTGATTATATTTTTTTTTAACTGCAGTAGGAGAAAGTTATGTGAGTGTTTCACACCAGATTTTTTTTACTTTCTCTTACTCCTAGTAAGAAGAAGTATTCTAATCGTGTCAAATTTTCGATAACGAATTTTCACCGGAAATATCCGTTTTGAGGCCCCTGAGTCCTGTGGTTTTAGCCAATGGTGTGTGTGTGTGTGTGTGTGTGTGTGTGTGGTGTGTGTTATGTTTGTATGTATGTGAACAGCATACCTCAATAAACGAAAAATCGCAGAAAGTTCACACTTGATATTTCGTTTGGCTATCACCATGGAATCCGACAGGACGTCAGCGGTCAAAATTCCTCGACCGGAAGTACCACTTTACTAAATTTTTTTTTTTTAACTTTTTAGCAATTTTCTCGAAAATGGCTCCTACAATTGTCTTTAAACTTGGCGTATTAACTATACATACAAATATCTATAATTTTTATATGAAATATTTCACCGGGAAAATGCATTTAAGGGCACTTTTAGGAGAGGGGGGTCGTCCTGTAAAGTGCTATTTTAGTTTACTATAAATTCTACCAGCTAAACAATATTAATTAGAATTACGTGAGTTGTTGAAATTCCGAGTTTGAAAAAATCGGATGACCGGAAGAGCTGCTTTTTTTACTAAAATGTATGTTTCAGTTTTCTGGTATTTTTTTACGTTTCGCAATTTTCTCAAAAATGGCTCCGACGATTTTCTTCAAACTTGGTATATCTACATACATACAAAGATCTACAACTTTTATTTGAAACATTTCTCTGGAAAAAATCATTTAAGGGCACTTTTGGGGGAGGGTTGGGGTTATGTTTTTCTCTAAAGGCTCTCATAGTTGATTATAAAATTCTACCATCCAAACAGAATTAATTAGAAATAAATAGATGGCCAAAATTCCAAGTTTCAAGAAAATAAGTAAACCGGAAGTACGCTTTTCCTGAACTTTTTTTCTGTTTTCGACGAACTCCAACGAATTTCATCAAATTTGTCTATTACAAATTTGAAAACTGGAGTAAGAGAAAGTTGTGTGAGTGTTTCACACCAGATTTTTTTTACTTTCTCTTAGTGCTGTAAAGAGAAGTAATGCGATCATGTCCAATTCACCCGATATACTTGTTTTGAGCTCCCTAGAGTATGAAAAAAATGTTTTAGTGAATGGTATGGATAAAGAACGGAGTATTTCAAAAACTAAAAATCGGCATTAACTCGAACTTGATAATCATACCACCACCGTATGTGATGGAAGCAATTGAGGGGGCCTCTTTTGGGACCTAGGGGACACTCCATTAAAACAATGGAGAGAAAAGATTCAGTGGCATTGTTTAGAATGCTCACAAGTCATGATTCCTCCTTCAAGTGCATCTACACAAAATTGGTCCAGCTGACAGCCCGGTGTGTCCTCTGTGTTTTACTGGTGTTATGACAGGAGACCGATCATTTGATATCTTGCCAAGACTTCAGCCAGCTAGACAATCTTTGATAAGAGGTGATTTTAGCGCACCGAGATTTAAAAAAATAGAAAAACAAAAAAATTTTGATATTCGCAAAAATTGACCTTGTTAAGTTGAGGTTGATTAAGGAAGTTAAGGCTGACCATTTACTTGATATGCCTACTGATAGGATGATTCTTTTGAAAGGAACTTCCACATAATCATACCGAACTTAGTCTGCTCGGTAACTCTGATATACAGATAGCTCCAAAACTAGGGTCGGATGTGGGGTCTATGGGGGCAAGCCTTATGAGTTAAGATTAAGGCCAGCCTAGGGAAGTACGCCACAGTCTTCCAGACCGAAGTTGTGGCGTTACAACTCTGCCCTAAGGAGATTATAAGGCAAGGATTGGGAGGCAGGAGGGTGGCCATTTACTCCGATAGTGAGGCGGCCTTGAAGGCACTGCCTTCACAGCAGATAGTCTCGACTGCTGTAGGATTGCCTATCACCCTAACCGAGGTGGGTGCTCGAAATAAGTTGTCAATTCCGTGCTGCAACACGCGGGGTTCCTTGGCAACGAAAGGGAGGACGCACTAGCTCGAGGGATACCCTTATAGAATATCTTAATCTTCCTGACATTATGACATGACTACTTATTAAGTTTTGAGCGAAGTTGACTTCCTTCTTTCTACTTACCGAGTATGTAAGACATAATATTGGAACTTGAGCCCTTCTGCGAGTTGCCCATGACCTGATCCAAGCTTCTATCAAGGATTAGATAGAAGACCAGCGTCTGCAATGGTGGAAAAGTATCCAAGGCAGAGGCAGGCTAAAAAAATTCTTTGTTAAAAGACATTTACCTAAATTTATCAGAGACCTACTGAGCCATAGCCGAAGGGATATTAGGCTAATAGTGGATCTACTAACAGGGCATTGTAAGCTGAATAGGCACATGCACCAATTACTTGCGGACAACGCGTTATGCCGATTCTGCAAGACCGAGGAGGAAACCCCGATATATATCCTTTGTGAGTGTCCCGGCCTGATGAGGTCAAGGTTTCTTCAACTGGAGACAAGCAATCCCGAAGCCACAAGCTTCATGACTGAACCACTTTCAGCTTTGCTAGGTCAGATTAAGAGGGCGAAGCTGAAGGATGTTGCTATAATTTTAGGGGATCCACTATAGGCCGCTTAATGCAAGTCGCAATGGAATGAGGCTTTGCGCTCCCCTTCTGCCAATCTAATCTAATGTCAAAGCCATCTTAATAATATATTTAGTATAGATTCCAAGTTTGAAGGAAAAGTTGCAATCAGAATTGTTAAACTTGCAATTAAGAGAGAGAGAGAGAGAGAGAGAGAGTTGTATGAATATTTTACAATACATTTGGTTAGCTAGTGAAAACGCAGCTGATATAGTTGCTATTAGCAATTAAATATTTAAACATAAAATTAACATCACTGCATGTCTTTGCTATTAATTAGAAATATTAAAAAATGTTATAATGATTTTAGTATTGTTTTATTATTAATTCATTTGCGTTCAATACACTAACACGCATAGGAAGTACAATGCTAATTTCATTTGGACAGATCTTTTATCTTCCTGACATTACGACATGACTACTTATTAAGTTTTGAGAGACAGAAGTTGACTTCCTTCTACTTGCCGAGTTATGTTAGACATAATATTGGAACTTGGCCAAAGAACTGGAATACGGTGTAGTAGAAAGAAAAGACAGACACCTATCTCAAGATTTAAAAGATAATACACATTATGCCGCATAGTCAGAAAAAATACAAGTAGTCGCTTTATATAATTAATTATAATCTTTATTAATGAAATTGGGATTTTAAGATTTTTTTCATTTATTATGTTTTTTTTTTAGTTCTTTAAAATTTCTATATTACATTAATTAGTGTAAGAGAAAGTCTCGTCTGTGTGTGTGTGTGTGTGATCTATCTCTTTCTATTTACAGTCTCGAGTTTTAAGAAAATGAGAAGAAAATTCTTGAAAAAACTTTATAATACAACAATCTTTTAACTTTGTAAAAGCATCTGAATTGGTAAGGAAGCAGCTCTAAAAAAAATACTTTATTCCTAAGTAATGAGTTATAAATATAACTTATAATTCACTTTAAATTTATATCAGATTACTAAGTTTCAACCAGTTGACAAATTTCACTTTCTTCATTTTGCCTTAATACGATGACAATAGAAAAGTTATTTGAAGTATTTTATTTACCAATTTCATAATACTCATTTATCTTTGTAACTTTGGAAAACTTTTAATCTATAGGGAAATAAAGTTAGTGTTTTCAACAGCCTAATAGCAATCACCCAGGGGATTTTCTTGAAGTAGACTAAAAATTAATTTACAAACTGTAAACTCGTTGTTGAAGATTTAATAAAATGTACAAAAAGTACACTACTATCTCTGTCTCAGCTTTACCTTATTGCTAAACGAAAAAAAAAAAAACAAAAAATCGATTATGCAAATTTATTTCAGAACATTTACACTTTAAAAGGTTCCTTCAAGTCTGGACTTTTCCTCTCTAAGTTTCCGACTGAAAAATAGGTATTTTTTTATTTTATTTTTATATTCTAGGCAAGATTCAGGCTTTTAAATGTAAGGATATATATGAACGATGGAAGAGTTAGAAGTGTGTCCTACTTTAGCTAAATGCAATGCGTTAATGATACGATTGTCAGTCAAAGCCTCGGCTTTTAATTGGTTTATTAATAAACATAATAATATACAATAATATTATAATGGGAGTTGGTAAACTTAAGGACATAGCTCGATATCCTATTAGAAAGGGAATACTAAGTAAAAAAAATTCTCATTTTTCAAAAATGCTTCCTTAAAAAATGTAATGGTTGAAGGAGGAGATGTTGGTTGTAGATGTTGATAGATAAATAACACCTCAATATCGGTATAAGATATATAATTGATATATATGTATATGACTGACTGCCAAGGACTGTATACTTTACACTACAAGAACTGAACAGACTGACTGACGTGGCTAAACGATGTGTAAAATTCAAGTGTGAGACTGTGAACAGAATATCTTTTTGACTCTGTCTCTCGTATATATATCCAACTGGCCTCTCCTCTCCTCTCTCTCGAGAGGGGCTCTTTCTCTCTGATGCGTGGTGGGGGTTCACTCGCTAGTGTGGATGAGTGGTGGGGGTTCACTACCCCTACAAAAATTACGGTGTAAAAAATTATCAACAATATACATCCATTTCTATAAGGAATTGCAGACAGTTCCATCAATATAAAATGTATTTACTTTCTCAAACAAAAAAACAAAAAATATCATTGAAAGTTCAAACTTGTTATTCCGTTTAGGTATCACCATGGAATCCGACAGTAGCTCATCTATCAAAATTCCACAACCGGAAGTACCACTTTACTAAATTTTTTTTTCCAACTTTTTTGCGATTTTCTCAAAAATGGCTCCGACGATTTTCTTCAAATTTAGTATATCAACTACACATACAAAGAGCTACAACTTTTCTTTGCAATATTTCTCCGGGAAAGTTCATTTAAGGGTACTTTTGGGGGGAGGGATGGGATTAGGTTTTCCTCTTAAGTGTTATTTCACTTTATCAGATTACAATTCTGTCATCTAAATAATATTAATCAGAATTAATTTTTTTTTTCCTACGCCGACTAATATGTTGTTGAAATTCCGAGTTTGAAAAAATCGGATGACCGAAAGTGCGTTTTTACTGAAAAGTGTATTTTTCAGTCTTCTGTATTTTCTCCAAAACGTCTCCAAATATTTTCTTTGAACTAGGAATGTGTATTACACACATAAAGAGCTACAACTTTTATTTGTAATATTTCTCCTAATAATGTCATTTAAGGAGGCTTTTGGGGGAAGGATTGGGGTTATGTTTTTCTCTAGTTATCATAGTTGATTAAACAATTGATGCGAAGAGAAGGATCCAAAGCAGAGAGAGAGAGACAGGATCACTCTCTAGTTTAGGCCACACCGGAGTGGGAGAAACTGTTTAAGTACAGCTGAGTCCCATAGGAGGGAGTCTACCGCCAGTCTTGCAGCAGGGTTCATACAACAGTCACAACGCGTCATCTACCTTTCTCTTTACCTCTCACTACCATTTTATATATTTTAGTGTAAAGTCCCGGTAGTTTGTGCTACTTTTCAATTATACAGTGTTCAGCTTTCCTTCTAGTTTATTTATCTATCTAACCCAACTTCTCTCCTCAAACCTATTATACAATTCTACCTCGAAACAAATTAATTAGAAGTAAATAGATGGCCAAAATTCCGAGTTACAAGAAAATTAATAAATAGGAAGTGCGCTTTTACTGAACAGTTTTTTCAGTTTTCAACGAATTTCATTAAATTTGGTACACTAACTATAAAATTTGTCAATTTCAATTTTGAAAACTGGAGTAAGAGAAAGTTGTGTGAGTGTTTCACACCAGATTTTTTTACTTTCTCTTACTCCTAGTAAGAAAGAGGCCTGCTCCGTCCAGGATATCGTAAGCGGTGACTACAGGATTACGCCCCACGTGATGTACATAGGGCTGCTCGACTATTCTTTCCTACTCTCATGCAGGTTTCCTTCGACCCACAAATTTCATATCAGCCACTGTAGGAACGTCACAACCTTCTTCCAAAACGAAACATTACCTCAAAATGGACTTTCTCAGAAGATCTACTTTGTAGGAATGTTATCATTTTTCAAAATAGGCACAGGATTGTCATCTAAACCATGGGGGCATCGTAACCATTTCCAGAAAGAGAGAGAGAGAGACCTCCTTCTTACGGTTGTGGTCTTCTGATCTTCGACCGACTTTTGGAGGTGTTGTTAATCACAACTTCTTACATTTAGTCTTCTTTCTATTCCTGTTGTTCGGTGAGATGGTTGAAAAGACATAAGAATTTCATTCATTATAGGGTCTGGGCTGATGTAAGAGTTATTTCGGGGAGTACAAAGGGCCCTTTAGATATAAGTCCATCTACTTCCCTTGGGCGTCCCCGAGCTCTAGAATAGAATTGAATAAAAACAACTCTTGGGATATCACTTAATCTGCCATTTTTATTTGATTAACTTTTCTAAGTAAATTATTTTTGGGTGGTTCCCCCTGAACTGCGATATTAGTTTTTAGCGCTAAACTGCCATTTATACAATATATGGTTCTATCATTAATAGGACCTTTAACACATACTATAGTTAAGCAAAAATTCCAAGTTTTACAAAAAAAAAATTACCAAATTTCTGAGAAAAATTTGTAATAAGAGATTTTGTCACCTTTTTTCCCCCGCAGGATCATCTGTGCTTATAACTAAAAACTTGGCAAGTCGGTGGGTTTGAACTAGGGTGCTCCGTGGTAAAGAGATTAAAGTTTAACGAACTGCTAAATACATATCCAAATCTCGGAGACAGGTAAAAAAAAAAAAAAAAATCTTAAATATTTGTCTAAAACTGTTTAAAAATAGAAACACTAAGAATTTTAGAGAATTAGGAAGATAAGGTGGTCGTCATTCTGAATGATTCATATTTAACGTCACAATCTACTGTAATAAATTACTCAAAAAAAAGGTCATTGCCCTAATTAAACTACAGAAAAGGAGATTTTTTAAAATTAATTTTAAATTTTAAAAAAATCTGATTCGACTTTCTTTCATTATAGTAAATACAATTATAATTGCTGGTTTTTGTTTGTTTGTTTGTTTTAATTTTAAATTCTCACTCAACGTAGGTGTCCGTAATACATACATAGAGTGGTAGTAGGGGGACTTGTTAGTGCTCAGCTGGTAATAAATACCTGAATGTGATTGTATATTAGTACAAATCAACGCATCGAATTTCGCTAACACTGGTATTAGAACCCATACTTTGTACTGAAGTGGTGTCTAAAGCGGCCTCTACACGGTCAATAATATTGACAATACTTTAGAGTATTGACAATAATATTGACCATGTAAGGTGAAAAAATTGTATTGATGGTCGGTATTGACAAGAGTATTGATGAAATTCAGATTTTCTGATTTTCGTGTATCAATACTGAGAATGGAGAGGATATTGACAATAATATTGACCGAGTAGGGGCGGCCCCAATATTTCCATCAATACTCAGTTCAATAGCTTTATACAACGTTGAAACTAACCTCAACAACAGTGATACAATACCTTACAAAGGTACATTAGAAAGATTTGTGTATTAAAATAAAACTTCAATCATACATTTTTTTAATGGTGATTGTAATTTTTTTCAAAGTCTTGTAGGACATATATAAAGGTTTCACAGGTTTCTATTACAGCTTTGCTATTAGTTGTTGGGGACATTATGACTGAAAACTTCAAATCTTCAAAAGTTCTTCTTGTGGCCAAGTACCTCAGGTTAAGACTAATCCTTCCCTAACACTCATACTTTCTCTCATATTTCTGTCCTATCTTTTCAAAAATGGTTCAACCATCTGTAACAGTTTGTTAAAGGTAGGTTCATCCATTCGAAAGTAGTTCTTGAAATCTTCAACATCGTAGAGGCTGATTTCCTTCAAAAATACTAAATGAGAATATTCATCTCTTTTCTTTAACCACTCTGTCATCCACTGTTTGCGTTTCACTTCATGAGTAGTGGCAAACGCCAAAATAATGGCTACGCAAGCTTTTGTGCGATTATTCATTTTTTAAGGGAAAAAACCAACAAAATAACGAGTACAAACACGTAAATTCACTCTCCTAGTGGCAAAAATAGTAAGTAATGAGACAGTTATTGACAAAAGTATTGACAATAATATTGATCGTGTAAGGTAATGAAGTATTGAGAGCGGTTAGCACGAGTATTGATGGTCATATTGTCAGTACTGATATTGACAATATTATTGACCGTGTAGAGGCCGCTTAAGAGGGAATTATAACAATATTGTTTCCTCAGAAACCTCCCCCTTCCAAGAAATCAATTTTCCCTTTGTTTAAAATAAAAGTCATAGCTATTTATATGTGTAGATAATAGACGAAGTTTAAAAAAAAAATCCTGGGCGCCGTTTTCAAGAAAATCGCTCAAAAACTGAAAATACAATTCAGTAACTCCCTCCGGTTTTGTTCCGGTTTCGTAGTAAAACGGAATTTCGGAAAGTTTGAGTTTTTTTTCCCGATTTTTCTGTTTTGGAAATATTTTATTCCGCAGATACAGACTATTCGCTAAAACATTTGTTTTACGTATCCACGGGATCTACCTAAACTTGTATTTCCGGTGAAAACTCAATTTCGAAAATTTCGAAACACAATCGCAGTACTTCCTTTTACTAGGGAATAAGAGAAAATAAAAACTATGACCCTAATGGGAGAGTAATGGTGATAAATTAGGACAGGTTTCCGTGCAGCAGAAATACATCAACCACATGTAAATACACGTTTGTAAGCAACTTAAAAATACTTCTAAATGTAGCGAAAAGATTGATAAAAAAAAATAAAAGCAGATAATATTTGGTTGTACTTGTTAATTCTGGCGAAACATTCTTAATAAGCTGTTTTCGGATTAGAGAACATCTGAACGCTACCAGTTGACAGATCGTACATGCTACTCTCAGAGAACGGGTGGGGGAGGGAGCAAGAAGATTATAACCGACGACGATGATGATGATGCTTTCTATACGTTTGCTTCCAAGTATTAAAGGATTTACTTCCCCACATTCTCCTCTCGCTGTATTCTCTTACTGTAGTCCTGGCCGTCCTTTTTGATATGTAAATCCGTTTTAGGCATATCCGATTACCTAATTCTTGTCAGATCTGTTTAGACTTACAGTATACTTCTGTCTTATCATTCACGTACCACCGACTGGTATTTTTTTTTTATACCTTACTTTCTCTTTTCGCTTCCTGTTTTCAAAGGAAAGTCAATTTCTATCGTATCAATTTTTTTTTTCAAAAATACGTTTTCACCTGAATACAATTCAGTTGTTTACCTGAATAGTACGAGTAAATTAAATTTCTTGGCCACCTACCACAAACCCTAATTGTAAGTTTAAATTTAGGCTTACATCGCTATTCTATTATTCATCTACATAAATTTTCCCCAAGAAATGTTTCAAATAATAATCAATTCAGTATATATTTTTGTACAGTAAGAATTCAAAGGTTAAAGAAAAAGTTAATGTGCCATTATCGAAAAAATTCCAGCAAAAATCAGAAACTAACTACATACATATATAATTCTACCATTTTTATCACAAATGGGAAATGCTATAGGATCTGTGACGTAAGGTTTGACTCTTTAAATTTTATTAGAAATTGACCGAGGCGTTCTGTTGTCTACAGGTAATTAGTTACCTTGTAATATCAGGATCTTGAGAAGTTACGGTTCCCCCTCAACTAGAGAGAGAGAGAAACACTTAATATTTACAAAATTTACATAAATAAATGAGGCTGCTCAATCTATACTGCAACAGACACAGTTTGCTTATCTGTCTAATTAGACACTACCTACAGTAGTGTTAAATAAACAACCAATCGAAACTTAAATAGTTTATACTTAAAGGTCAATTAATTGTAGGTTAACTCGAATAGTTAGTTGGTATCACAATATTTATTTATATAAAGTACGAATTTAAATGCACAATATTTTTTCTACATTTTTTTATACCATGTGTCTATGTAAGAAATAATTTAAAATATAATTATTAATAACCCTTGAAATCCTATTTATTAACAGTTGGCAGTGAGCACTTATTTAGGCAGGTAAACCCATATATTTTATGTAAAAAAACTGCCAAATCTAATTGAAAAAATTTAATAATCATTGTATAGGAACAGATATAAATAATATATGCTCATCTAGATATAATCCGATATACCGATGTATAAGCTCTTTAGGGTCAGATGAGGAGTACATTAAGTTCAGAGTTTGCTTTAAAAATGTGATCAGAATTGATTACAATCATTGTTCTTATACTGTTGACTATACGATGATTTAATTCACTTTCTAACCTATATGAGGCCCCGTGTCTCTATGCACCATATTCTATTTGATTGTCCCATTTACGCTTCATTATGCACTCATTATCTTCATAAAATATTCTTCAGTATTTGTAGATTTCAGTGTACCCACTGCCTCTCACTTAAATGATTTATTTTTTAACTTAAAAATGATATGTTATAACTTAAAAGAATAGCATAATAAAATAAAAAATATTTTAAGTATCAGTAATTATGATATATTTTTGTATATATATACTACTGAGATATACTTGCGGTGATGTTTTGATAGCACTCATTTGTATGGCTGTTTTGGCTATTAATATATGATTAACTGCTGGGTATCATTTATCTGCTCAACATCATCCTCCGCCCAGTGATAATATGTTCTTTCACAGGATAACGCTGCGATAGCCGGCTTGGGCGCCCTACTCGGGTAGTAAATAGACGTTCCTCTCCTTCAATCTCTGCTCGCTGTTGCAGGCAGGATTCCATAGGCAAGTTTTACCTATGGTCTATGCGGACAGTCTGTGTCCTTCCGATCTTTTCAATCTTGAATGTTTTATCAGTGTTGCGTTGTCTTGTCTGGTTGTGTCTGTAGGGATAAAATTTCCGCGTGCGCCCGCGTCTTCCGGCTAGACATCCTGTTTTTCTCCCCTTTTTTAATTCTCTCCCACCAGTTCTCTGCCGTGTTCGTCTCGTCTCCGGACATTGGTTTCCCCTCCATATCCACCCCCTTTTCCTTGGTTAATCATCCCTTTTCTTCACTTGTTGTTTGGCTTGCTTCACATGCATATGTGTGCATTTGTTCTGCATCAGAAGCTTTACTACCATTTCAAATGCATTAATTAAACTTAATGGGCCTCCATGGGTGTATTGAGACAATCCAGGCCTTTCATCTCTCCCTTCAGCCAGCTTCCGAGAGGTCTTATTCGCATCAACAAACGCACGCTTTCGTACAGGCTTCATTCACCAATTACCTTTCCCACAACTTCCCTTCATACACAGCCATACACGAACATATCTCGTATATTTACACATATTCACAGCCTCCGTTATACACTTTTACGCTTCATAGCGTCCTTCACAGCTTCTCCAGCTCAACATACGCTTCTAAATCATTCTAACCAAGTTATCCAATCAACAAGGTCAGCCAATAAAACTTTATTGCTTTGTCAATTTTCATTATTGCATGCTTCATTAAGCCCTCTTACGCTTCCGAGATCACGCTTACGTGTGTACAGTCAGTGTGTTCTTTCACTGGAAAAGGGCCGAAATGGATGTAAGAATTCTTATGTAGACATTCCTTGAATGCTACACAAATGGTTTCTGCTGAGCGTGCCAGTAGGCTGGAACTGGTCAAAGCTTGAGCATTGTATCTTTTAAGTTTGCTGCAAACGTTGTCTGCGTTGTTGGCCGAACTACATTTATGAACTCGCCTGGTTAGAATCAAACCGTACACATATTATTCTGCTGGCAACAATCCAGTATCTTCTCCGATTTCACTGAATGGTTGTTCTTAAACCCAGCATTCAACGTTCAATGATTCCACTGGTAGGTTCGGTTATGGGCCATGGTGTGCACAAGTTTCGTACCTATCAGCCCGGCAATTTCGTTCGGCAGTAAATTGAAAGTTCCGATTGCTTTGGGGTCACACAAGGCCAAAGTGTCCCCTTTGATAAAGCTTGTGCACAGAAGCGACTAGATAGCCGAAATTTTATCGTTGGTATACAAAATTTAATGAAATTCATCGAAAACTGAAAAAACTGTCCAGTAAAAGCGCACTTTCGGTTTACTAATTTTCTTGAAACTCGGAATTTTGGCCATCTATTTATTTCTAATTAATTTTGTTTGGATGACAGAATTGTATAACCAACTAAGATAGCACTTTAGAGAAAAACATAAACCCAGCCCCTCCTCAAAAGGTGCCCTTAAATCAACTTTCCAAGAGAAATGTTTTAAATAAATGTTATAGATCATTGTATGTTTAGTTTATATACGAAGTTTCAAGAAAATCGTCGAAGCCATTTTTGAGAAAATCGCGAAAAAGTGGAAAAATCATTTAGTAAAGTGGTAAAGTAAACGCACTTCCGGTCATCCAGGTAAATTCAAACTCGGAATTTCAACAATATATTGAATTCTAATTAATATTATTTACATGATGGAATTGTTTAATAAACTGAAATAGCATTTTAGATGATCACCTAACCCCTCCCCTCCCCCATAACTGCCCTTAAATGAATTTTCCCAGAGAAATGTTTCGAATAAAAGTTGTAGCTTTTTGCATGTGTAGTTGATATACCAAGTTTGAAGAAAATCGTCGGACCCATTTTCAGAAAAACGCAAAAAAGTAAAAAAAAACAACAAGTAAAGTGGTACTTCCGGTTGAGGAATTTTGACAGATGACCCACTGTCAGATGCCATGGTGATACCTAAACGGAATGTCAAGTTCCAACTTTCTACGGCTTTTCGTTTTTGAGCTATGCTGTTCATATACGCGCGCGCGCACACACACACACCATTTGCTAAAAACCACTTTTTTGGACTCCGGGGACTTCAAACGGATATTTCTGGTGAAAACTCGAAATCGAAAATTTGACACGATTACAATACTTCCTCTTACTAGGAGTGAGAGAAAGTAAAAAACAGCAATAAGAAATTAAGGAGGACTGACTTAGCAAATAAATATGTTTTTGTAAAAATGAGCTGAGGGAATCCATTAATATAGTCTCTCTAAGAGTGCTGAATTCTTGAAATAGACGGTAACAGTGATAACTCTTGAAGAATAGAATAGTATATCTATTAAAGGCAACGAAATATCTGGTTAAAATTTCGATTTCCAGTAAATTTTACAATTATAAATGGAAATAACTGCCTTAAAAGAAAAATAAATATTTTTGTAAAAAAAAAAAGTGTTAAAAATCGATGTCGAAATAAAATTATGAAACTTTATCTTTTACACTTTTTATTTGATTAGGGGAATCAAATCAATTATAGAGCTTAAATATTTATGTTCATAAATGCAACCACATTGGAATTTGTAAAATTATAATAAAACACTTGCTCTAAGTTTAACGTTCAAAGATAGTTCAACTGAAAAATGATTTTTTTTTATTACTTCCTCTCACTAATTACTAAGAGGAAGAATTACGATCGTGCACGGGGGTCATTCAATAAGTAACAAGACAAATCGCTGTAGCTCAGAAACGGTTTGTTTTAATCAATACAATAGTTTCAGTACGTCAAGTTGGCATCCTTGTACTTAGTTTGTCATCAGCTGTTCCAGAGTATTTGGTAAGCATAACCTCAAACTTATTCAGTTAACAATGGCGAGTCCGCAAGAGTATTGTATCGCGGAAGAACAACGCTCAGTGTTTAGATTTTTAGTTGCACCGGGTACCAAATGTATTGAAATTCACGAAACAATGTTGAAAGTGTAAGGGAATAATTTTTTGATCAGTTTGAACATTTACAAATGGTAGAAAAGTTTAAAAGTGGCGTGTTAAGTGTCTGTGACGAGTAACCTTTGAGGATGACCAGTTGAAGTAGCAACTTCTTCCCTCGCAGGGGCCTATTTATTGCGACTATCTCGAAGATAAACGAACCATTAACAGCCAATAATACAGTGACATGCTCACAAACAAAGTAAGGCCTGCCATTCTAAAAACGTCATGGACTCTTTACTAAAGAGGCGTGATTTTGCTTCATGACAATGCGCTCGCTCACACGGCCAGTTAACTCAAGAAACCCTCAAAAAGTGGGGTGGGAGATCCTTCCACATCCCCCTACAGCCCAGACCTCGTCCTATCGGACTTCTATTTGTCTGGACTCCACAAAGAAGCTCTACATAGGAAATATTTTCAATCCAATGAAGAAGTTAAAAATCAGGTGCAAAAGTGGATTCAAGACCAAAGAATTTTATACCAAAGACATACACAAATGTATAAATGTTGCTGGGGGACTATGTTGAAAAGTAGCCAAAGTTTTGTATTGATTAAATAAATAGTTTTTGAGCTACAGTAATTTGTCTCGTTACTTATTGAATGACCTTCGTACTACCGCATCAGATACCAAGATTTTTGGGTAAAATCCATCAAACGCAAGTGCCACAGTTGCGAAATGATTACATTGGATTTTCTTTTCGGTTTAAGGTGGTCTTTTCCTTCTTGTTTAACTTTCTGTCCTACCCTCCCACCACACACACATATATATACACACACACACTTGTCCTCATTTACTACACACACACAAAAGAGCCTTCCCTTTCTACTGCACTAAGAGAAAGTAAAAGTTTTTAATTTATAGGGAATTAAAACCGTAAGAGCTACGTTTTTTGGAGGGTTATTTTATAATTATCATTTTAAAACACTGTTAAAATTTCAGTGACCCATATTAAGTTAATTATTAATAATATATTAAACTCCATTGGGTGTTTGAGTGGACATATGGTGCAAATAAACGCATATGTGCTGCCCATATATTCACATTTTTCTCTCTCTCTCTGTTCAATTTTCTGTGATCAACGAAGTGCATCAAAACTGCTATCCATTTTTTTTTTTTTGTGACAGTTAAAAGCATAAACCATTACTCTTTATGATTCGCAAAATAGATTTATTTATCAAGTTGTACAATGGCCTGTATTTAAATTCTCATAAAAAAAAAGTACACAAAGAATGGTTATGTAAATGATCTGAAAGATCAGCCGCCGGTATGGAGTATGCACGTGCCGAAGAGGGTGGCAAGTTTTGGGGTGTATGACCCATTCCATGAGCTTTACTGGTAATAGAGTACAGATGATTTACTACTTCAACAAGATTTAGATTTACATAAACTGTGACAAAGGTTCGTAAAACATTACATAATTAAATTGCATTCCTCTAGCTTCTCATTTATTACAAATTCAGAATACTTTTAATGCAATTATAATTGCGTTAATGCTTATAGATGCTGATATTGTAAAGTATATTAAAATGAAACTTTTCTTTTAGGAATTCATATAGTCACACAACATTCTCGCAATTTTTACAGCAAGGAAACTTTGAGGTGAAAGTTCTTTGTAAAAGGACGATTTGTAAACGCTGAAATAGCAAAATTATAGGTAAGTAGCTTTATATACTTCGTAAGACACATTACAGTTTCTCTGCATGCCCTATGTCTCTATAGTGAAGTGTTGATATGATGTTTTTAGGATGAAATACCTACAAGGATGTCCAAGATCTCTGAAATTTCAAGATCTGTATGGGGCTAAGTTAAGCCTAATAGCTTGAGATCAGTTTTTCAGCGACATCTTCCGGGAAGCAAGCCACTTCTTCCAGAGGTCTTGGCATCTGGTCCTTGTGAATCTAAAAACCTTACTTTAATGAACAATACTCACACACTGAGTGCCTGCAAAGCTAGTTGATGTGTGCGACTACTGGGGTTTAGCATACCAAGAACAAACTACCTCACATCTACACGCAAATCAATATTTCTAAAAGGTTATAAATAGGGAACGGATTCGTATGTATTTACATATTTTTTTCTAGGCAATTTACAGACGTTTTTCAACTAGAAGTATTCATACTGACACTTTTTAAGCCATTTGAGTCTACTTTTATTTCACATATTTCCACATATTTGGATGTTATCGCAATTTATACATATTTGATCAAAATAAATAAATATTTCTACATATTTAATCAAAATATGTACATATTTTTTCATATTTTTCATTTTGGGCATATTTTCATAATTGGGAGGTGGTTGACAGGAACTGTGAACCACAGACTGTAGGGCTGTGAATCACAGTGGGTACAATGGTTATTGTAATTTACACAGAATGCTGCTAAACAGTGACGGGCACTTGTTAGTTCTTTGACGTTGTCTGTTCTTTCAGCTCGTTCGTTGAAGTGTCCAATTCATTTCGTTCGGTCACTTAGTGTATTCTTTTTTGGGTGAAATGCACGAACATCGGCCTCAAACAGACAACTGGTTGCTAAATATCTTCGCGAGTTTCCAGCAGAACTTTTTCGAAGTGATGGAGACATTTTGTACTGCACAGCTTGTGACAAGCGCGTTTCTTGCTCTCAACGTTCCCAAGTCACCCAACATATTGCACCGGATCGCACATAGAGAATAAAAACAGAAAGAAAGAGAGGACGTCCTATCAAGCCTTCCTTACATCTCCATCATCAAGTAAGTCTACTCTGAGTACAGATCTGTGTCGGGCTTTGGTTAGACCAGATATCCCTTTCCACAAACTTAAAAATCCTCATTTCAAAGGATTCTTAGAGACCTATATTGGGGAAAAAATGCCTGACGAGAGCACTCTGCGGAAAAACTACCTGGAAGATATCTATAAAGATACACTAACCAAAATTCGAGAACATATCAAAGATGGACCGATTTGGGTGTCAACTGATGAAACCACTGACGTTGAGGGCAGGTATATTGCCAATGCAGTTATTGGAAAACTTGACAGTGATGCTGATGGGGATTCAAAGCCATTCCTTTTGAACTGTGAGGTTCTCGAAAAATGCAATCATTCCACCATTTCACGATTCTTCGATGCCTCAATGCATATCCTATGGCCCAGTGGAGTTTTGAACGAAAAAGTTCTTTTGTTTCTCTCTGATGCTGCCCCCAACATGGTCAAGGCTGGGCACTCTATTCAGGTATTTTATCCTAAGATAATTCATGTGACGTGTATTGCTCATGCCTTGCATCGAGTAGCAGAAACTGTCCGATCTTTGTTCAGTGACGTAGATTCCTCAATCTCCTCGGTTAAAAAATTGTTCTTAAAAGCACCAAGTCGCATTAAAATGCTAAAAGATCTCTATCCAGACTTGTGTCTTCCACCAGAACCAATATTGACAAGATGGGGTACTTGGCTGGAAGCAGCTCAGTATTACTATGAAAATTACAATAAAATCAAGAATGTCCTTTCACATCTCGAACACGAAGCAGTAGCGATAAATACAGCCAAGTCTTTATTCGAGAAACCTAATTTAGGAACGACCTTGCATTCATTTCTGACAATTGCGTATTTCTTGCACAAGCCATTACCCAACTTGAGTCCCAAAATGTTCGACTGACAGAAAACGTGTCCAACGTTAAAAAAGTAATCGAAAAGGTGGAAGGAATACCTGGGAGTAAGGGAGATCTGATCAGATCAAAACTGGTAGAAGTACTGAGCAAGAACAAAGGGTGGGAGACCATCTGCCAGATTTCTGATATTATCAGTGGAACAGAAGTCACCTCAGAACATCGTGTACCCTTTACAACCAACGATAACTTTCAGCAATGCACCTATAACATCTGTAGATGTTGAACGATCTTTTAGTCGCTACAAGTCCATCTTACGCCCAGATCGTCGTCACTTTACGTTCCAACATTTGAAATTTCATGTGGTTGCAAACAATTTCGAAGAGTGAAGTTTTCAAAATTGAAAATTTAACACATCTTTTTATAAATAGTAAAAATGTTCTTTGTTGTATAAATCATTATAACTTGTAAAAACAAATTATTTTGTTCCTAAATTATTATAAATTGTAAAAATGTTCTTTTCTTGTATAAATAATTATAACTTGTCCCAAAAAAAAAAAATTCCATTTTCATAAAAAAAAAATGTCCATTTTACTTAAATATTCCAGAAAATATTTTAAGAAAATCACATATTTTCCACATAATTGACGAAAATAAATGCATATTTTAATTAAATATTTGGCATTTTTAAATACATAAAAATCCGTTCCTTAGTTATAAACGACTACACACAACAGACACAATTGATCTTTTAGATCGCAACTGATTGAGTTTTATAGTCATTCCACTATAAATTTAACATCCATGAAATTCCATTGTTAAAATTTAAGAAAATAATTTCTCCATTATTGAACAATCAAAAATTACCCATAAAGTTGGCAAACCAGATGGTGGAAAGTTGGAATAAAGTCTGGAAGCATTATAATCGTCAATCCCCCCCACACACACACACACACACACACACGACTATTATTGTGTTGACCCATTTTATTGAGATCCAATCAGGCCATCTATTCTAAACTCTCTGTAAATTGTTACGAGACTTTTCAGCTGAACAATTGTGCTTAAATTTCTTTTCATTTGTTCTGTCAATGTACAAATTAAATTTGTTGGCATCTATTAAATGATTTATTAAATTGAACAAAAAAAAGTAAATTAATCAATATGTTTGTTTTAGAGATATTTTCCGTGATAGCCTGGTTATTTTTGTTGTCAGGATGTTTTTGTCAAAATAGTGTGATAACACAGACTTGCACAGAGCAAATTTAGTTGATACACCGTGGTGTTTTAATGTTTTCGTAACACTACACTCGTTGATATACGGGGGAGGTTATAAGGTTATGTTACTAAATTTTTTTATGGTTTGACATACTGATTTTAATTAAACTTCGATTTAAAAATTAAATTTCAACTTGGAATTAAAAATTCCAATTTTTAAGAAAATTAATGGTGAGAATCGCATATCACAAAATCGTGTGAATCTTTCACACCAGATGTTTTTAATTTCTCTACTGTCGTAATTTGTGTTTTGTTTTTTTAATGCAAACTAGCAACCGTGATATGAAGTCAAAATTGGTGATGCTTCTTTGAGAATAAATTTACGTAGGGGTTATAAAACACAACTATCCCAGTGGACATCTGCTTTTAGAATAGCTAGGCAGAACTCAACTTGATTAGGTAGAGAGTGGTTAGCTAGTATTTAACCTATTATAATGTAGAACACTAGCTCATCGCCTACATTAATAATGCTTGTCATATATTTGAAGGATTAACCACATTAGTTTCGTATCACTGATATCTTTACACATACACAAAAACTGCACGCCCTCCATTTTGAAGGGGTTATTTCTTTCCCCTTCACAAATTCTGAATTGATTGCACTTCATCTCTCTTGCATTCAACTCTCCCACTGTGTCACACTTGAATTAACCAACATTAAATTCTATTGTGCCTTTACAGATGTATTGAAACTATAATATCAGTACTCCAGTGCCTTTTATGTACGTATAAATATAGGTACTATAACTTCCTGATTTTTCATTCAATACATGCTGTAAGGGAACTGGGTATTGCGTTTTTATGTCAAAATTAGAAAACTGAGTTTTCACTTGAAATACATAATTTGAATTCTCTTAAATACGAAAAAATGTATTTTAGCGAATGGTCTGAGTTCTGTGTACAATTATTGTTATAATATTGATGATAATATAATGAATCATTGAAAGAAGACTATAATCATCTGCCGGGTTTCTATTTGTATTGAACTAGTGTTGTATAAACGTTTCGTTTTATTGATGTGGATGAGTGTATTGTAGGTTTTATGTTTTTTAGGTGTTTATATAGGTCTATATTATGGATATTTATTTTTTGTATGTATATTTTTAGTATCTATTTTGTTTAATATGCATAGAAACAGCATTTGTGTACAATGTACAAAGGGTTAACTGCTCCAATAAATAAAGAAATAAATAATATGATAATAAAAATTATTATATTACAAATAATAGTTTGAGATTACTTTAATTTTCAAGGAATTAGGGATTAGCAACTCCTAATTCCTAATTAGCACTCGACTCTGCTAATGGGCTAATGCAAGACATTATTACGTGGCTTCAGAGCAACTACATAAACATGTATTGGTTATGAAACCTCAACGGAAATGAATGTTGTGGAATTAGATGCGATACTACATAAAAGAATGATATAGATTGAAGAATAACCAATGATAAAAATAGTTGGAGATGAGAAAAGTTATAAATACACAATAAACAAACAAATAATTTCAGTTGAAAAAAAAAAATCTGGTGTGAAACACTCACACAACTTTCTCTTACTCCAGTTCTTCAAATTATAATTGACAGCTTTTATAGTTTGCGTACCAAATTTAGTGAAATTCGTCGAAAAGTGAAAAAACTGTCCAGTAAAAGCGCACTTCCGGTTTACTAATTTTCTTGAAACTCCGAATTTTAGCCATCTATTTATTTCTAATTAATTCTGTTTGCATGATAGAATTGTATAATCCTTAAATGTATCAGTAGCACTCTTGGACGGAAGCTGTAACCCCCCTACTAAAGTGCTCTTAAATGTTTTCCCCAGAGTAATGAATGTAGTAAATGTTTTAAATAAGAATTAGAGCTTTGTATGCGTATTTTATATACGAAGTTCAGAAAATCATCAGACCCATTTTGAGAAAATCGCAAAAAGTGAAAAAAAGTGAAATTGTTAACTGGTAAAGTAAACGCACTTCCGGTTATCCGATTTTTAACGTCGGAATTCCAACAACTATTTCATTCTAATTTACATTATTTAGATGGCAGAATTGTCTAATAAACTGAAATAGCACTTTAGATGAAAACCTAACCCCGCTCCCCCACAGAAGTGCCCTTAAATGAATTTTCCCGGAGAAATGTTTCAAATAAAAGTTGTAGTTGTTAATATGTGTAGTTGATATACCAAATTTGAAGAAAATCGATGGAGCCATTTTTGAGAAAATCGCAAAAACGTAAAAAAAAAAATCTAGTAAAGTGGTACTTCCGGTTGAGGAATTTTGACAGATGACCCACCGCCGGATCCCATGGTGATAACTAAAGGAATATGAAGTTCGAATTTTCTACGATTTTTCGTTTTTGAGCTATGCAGTTCACATACATACATACACAGACACCGACACACACACATACGGACACATACACAGGCAAACACACACACAGACCATTTGCTAAAATCCACTTTTTTGGACTCAGGGGACCTCAAAACGGGTATTTCCGGTGAAAACTCGATATCGAAAATTTGACACGATTACAATACTTCCTCTTGCTAAGAGTAAGTGAAAGTAATAATCCTTTGAAGTTATAACGGGACACCGCGCAGATTGTTGAATAGAGAGCAGAATAGGGAATTTTACATCCTGGAAGATATTTTACAATATTCATGTTGGCAAAATTTAAAGTTAGAAATTTTGTAAAGGCTATAAAGAAAATAGTTCGGAGATGCAGGAAAACATTAAAGATTTTCCTATCTTGATCGAGTATGATACAAAATGAAGCTGGCTATCACCGGAAGTGGGAGAAGATAAGAAATTTTGATTTAAAATTTGAAGATAATCAATGATGGCTTTTAAAACTAAAAGCCTGATTTACTTAGTAATTTAACAGATAAAAAATGTGGTGGTTGCCCTGCTAACTGAGAACAACACCTACCCTACAACATGCTGGGCTGTTTGTAACTAATAAAAACAAACTGCTGGTGTAAGAAGTGAGAACATAAAACAAGAGTACATTCACATCACTAAACATAAACATTGTTCCTTACAGCATCATTGCTCTGTTTTGTGACATCATTAAACGTCATCATGCTGTCTTCTTTTTCTAAATATTTATCTACATTTTGTAGTAAGTCATTCACTAAATCTAATTAACACCATTCAAATATATTCATTATAAATATAAATTACTATTTTTCGTAATATGAAATGACTGAACGTGAAATATCAAAACTCCATGAACTTAACGACCTTCCAGATATCAAATCTATGATTTATATAGTATTTAGTTGTTACATTATTGTTCTGAATCGTGAGCGTCCATTCGCTAAAACGTTTAATTTTTTTTTTTATTTTAACAGCAAACTGATGGTTACATAATCATTATATTTCTTGGTTAACGGACAACAAGCCCTAACTTTAAAAACTCTCTGTTTTCCCACAGCATATCTTCTACCTTGAACAGCATGCAGATCCCTAGTTAAGATATTTATAATTTTTGTTATTTTATATAAAAAGTGGAGAAACCAATTTATGTTATTAATTTTTTTTACTTTTTCTTGTTGCTGGTAAAAGAGGAAGTAATGCGATTGTGTCAAATTTTTGATATCGAGTTATCACCGGAAATACATGTTTTTAGGGTCCCCATAATCCGAAAAAAAAGTTTTCAAAAATAGGTGTGCGCGCCTGATGCGCACAACTCAAAAAAAGAAAATCTAAGAAAGTTCAAACTTCATATTGAGTTTAAGTGTTAGCAAGGGGATCCGTCCGATAAGGTTTGGAACAAAATCGGACCAAACGGAAGTACCATTTTACTGACTTTATTTTTTATCATAATTTTCTAACGATTTTCATTAAACTTGTATGATTAACTACACATATGAAGTGCTACAACTTTTATTGAAAACATTTTTCTAGGAAAATTCATTTAAGAGGGGCTTTGTGGGAGGGAGGGGAGGGGCAGTGGTTCCCAACCTGTGGTGTGAGTATCCCTGGGGGCTTAGGAGTACGCAAAAATTATATCATAATGGCGAAAAAACGGCAAAAGGAGCTTTATTTTATAACCGTTCATTTAGGCAAAGCTATTTTCAATAAGTACCTATATTATGCTAAACTATATTTATTTTTAAAACTTTATTAAGTTAATAGCAACAAATTTTATGTTCAAAAATATTTTTTGAATCAACTTAATAATGAGGAAATAAGTAGTGTTTTATAAAAAGTCTAATTATCTCTAATTATAGGCAGTTTAAAGAAAAATCGTTGACGCCATTTTCCAAGAAATCTTGAAAAACTAAAGACAAAATTTCACTAAAGTTGCATTTCTTTTTTTTGTTCCCTTTGGCAGTCACCCCTACCATTGGGGAGTACTACATATAATAAAGTACATTAGTATAAACAGTAACTTAAATGAATATATAAACAGGGTGTATTGTAAGTAAATGACAATACTTAAGGCGGTGAAACTAGATGAATAACTAGTAAAGTGGTACTTCCGGTTGAGGAAGTTTGACAGATGACCCACTCACCACGATGATCCTATGGTGATAACTAAACGGAATATCAAGATTGAAGTTTCTACGATTTTTCGTTTTTGAGCTATGCTGTTCACATACATACATACACACACACACACACATACACGGACACACACACAGACCATTTGCTAAAAAAAACCACTTTTTTGGACACAGGGGACCTCAAAACGGATATTTCCGGTGAAAACTCGATATCGAAAAATTTGACACGAATTACAATACTTCCTCTTACTAGGAGTAAGAGAAAGTAAAAATGTAGTTACATGCCGTCAACCGCGCATTTCTATCTCAACCCGTTCCAGACATATGCCATTTTCGGGAAAGTCACGATTTTTGTAATGTTTTCCGTTAACTATCTTTCTCAAACTGTAAATTCTCGACTCCACCAACTGACTGCCTTATTCCTAGTAAATGTTTTACCTCTCGAATAAGTCACATATTTTGCTGGTTGAACTTATTATTTGTTCAAAGGACGCTATCGTCTTACTAAGGTTTCCAGAACTCTTATTGAATTCAATTAGATAGTTTTCTGTATTTTTGCCATTAAATGTCTTCAAATGAAATAGTTTATCTTTTAAAGTTTTGTGGAAAAGATGCCAGTTTGCTTTGTTTTGGTCGAAACCTTGTAGGTTAATCTATTTCCTTAAATCCACATACTTTACCAGAATGTGTTTTCAAATCAAATGTAATATGATATGCATGATCTGATAAGTTTTGCTTCGTCATTAATTATCCAATTAACAATGGATGAAATAATTGAGCCAGTCCCTATTGTAAGGTCAATATTACTAGAACCTCTGGAGGATTCGAACGAACTCATCCCACAATCTTCATTTAATAAATATAGATTATTTGTCATCATAAATTCTTCTAATATTTTTCCCCTGGGATTAGTAATTTTGTCAAACCAAAATGTCGAGCGCGAATTACAATCCATACATTTAAAAATTAACAATTTTCCTTTGTAGTTTGTAAATTGTAAGTGGCTCTGCAATTTTGTTCATTTATATCTATGTTTATATCAAGATAAGCTGATAACAATAAGATCTTTATTTTAAGAAATATTATTTGTGTGCATCAATGTTCTCATGGTAGCGACAATGGCGGCCCTTTTTCTGATATCTCCCCTTTCAAATACCTTGAATTTTGATAGTCCACTAACTCTATTTTTAATATTTTACGGCTCTTGTAACAGTACTAGATCAATTTTCTCCCCAAACAAATAAATAAATTCAGACAAATAATTAGTAGCTTGACAAACAGAACGTTGCAAATTAACTTGAACACATCTTGGACCCGTAAATAATACGCTGAATTTTAATAACCATATCAATATTTTGTTCGATTCTCTGTATATACCTGATAAGTGATGGGCATTTCTTACTGAAAACAGTGTGAACTGTATTGACCTGTTTATTAATTGGACTAAAAAGGTTATGTGCTTACAGTTTATATAGGCCATTTTTCCAGTACAGTAATCCCTCGACATTCGCGAGGGTTATGTTCTCAAATACAATGTTGAGATCTATATTTAATGATAAAGAGTGGGTAATGTTCCTGAGTGTTAAAAAAAACTAGTTAAACTACCTTTAAATAGTAATTTGTATAGCTGTATATTTACACGTAAAGAAAATTATGTTAAATAAATGATTAATTATTTAATTAATAAATACATAATAATCAAAATTATTTAAAAAAATAATAATAATATTAGTAATAACAATAATAATAAAATAAAGTAATTTTAAATACGGTTTTAGGTAACTAAGTATCTACGTCCAAATTTTGTATGTGGAAAAAAAGTCAGTTATGGATTTTTGCTTTACTTTTATTCCTAGCTGCTTGAATACTTCATAGTATGGCGACATTGCTTCCTCTATTTTTCTTTTAAAATGCTTCTTTGCATATCGGGGGCAATATCGGTTACTTAAGAACTTAGGAACTATTGAAACTGAGTGACTTTTCACTATATCGGTCCATAATGTTTTCCAGCAGGCATTAATAGTCGTTGTTTTAATTTCTTCTATCGAAACAAAATTTCTGAGACGCAATCCACTATAGTGAATTTTTTCCAGCAATTAGTCGCATCAAGACTTGAATTTTGTTCTATACCTCAAAGATACGCTGAAATGATCGACGGGTATAATATGCTTTAAAAGCAGCAACAAGTCCCTAGTCAAGAGGTTGAATAAGGGAGGTGGTGTTTGGTGGCAAAAACAAAACTTCAATATGTACAAAGGACTATAAGTTTTTTGAACCATAAATTTTGGGATTTCCTTTATGCTCCGTAAATTTGCGAATATTCGAAACGCGAATGTAGAAAACTGACACATTTATCAATTCGCGAATCTCAAAATCGCGCATGTCGAGGGATTACTGTATTACGTTCTTTTAACGAATGTTTTTCAGAGCAAACTGTTCAGCATGTATTTACTTTACATTAAAATATTTTTGAGTATGACCAAGTCTGTAGCAAAGATAACACCTAGAGACACCCAGATACTTTGTACAGTAACAGGTCGAGAACATTAATTTGAATTTTGTATTTAGTAGCTTATTTAACAAACTGGGTAAGATTTCAATCACTAAGTTTCTATTCTTATATCTCTTATTTCCCAAGTTATAGAGGAATTACAGCACAAGGATCAATATTAGCTCAGGGTTTTGATTTACAAGAACATCAACAAAGTTATTCTTATCTATTTTTTCTGGAATGTTTTGTATGTTTATTCTTGGTAAAAAATGTTTGAATGGCACTCAAAATATTTTTATGATTCTGATTTATTTCGAAACTTATTACTACTATGTCAAATCTTATCAAAACTGTCTTCTTTATTTACTGTTTCTATTACAACCCCACCTTTAGAAACTTTCCTTAACCTATTTATTCCCACTTGCACTTTACAGGGATCTAGTTTTTGTTTTAAGTACTGTTTAATATCATCACTTGACATTTTAATATCATTTGGTTTAACAATGACTTTAAATAATGATTTAGAACTTACCGGATTATTCTTCTTTACTGCACTAGCGTAATCAAGGGTTGGCCGCTCAGAAAGTTCACACTCCAATTCTAAATTTTCCTTTTAGGTTCTTAAATTTTACTATTAACAAACCATTGTAAAGTTCTGAAAGAACCAAAATTTATGGTTCTGAATGCATTAACAGCACTTTCCCGCATTTCGACACTCAACTTGTGTTTTGATTTAGTTATATCCTCTAAAATTTTTAGGACTCTTTTAAATAGCACTTCTTCACAAATCGCCATCTTGAAAACCGCATTTTATGTTGATGGATTGTAACTGCAACTGGTTATTTGATATCTAAATGGAATCTGAAGTTTTGAGTTTGCTGCGATTTTTTTTTTCATTTTTGAGATATTTTGTTCACTCATATACACAAACCTATATATCCAGACCAATCGTTGAAACTTTTCACATTTCCAAACATGTATTTTTTTGTGAAAATTCAATTGTGAAAAATCGCAATACTTTTATTTTTCCAGCAATAGAATAAAGTAAACATTTCAAGTTAAAGTTAATGACCAAACTGTTGCAATAATCTCATAATAACTGCCAACTACGTATTCTAATTCAACATAACTTTCCCAGTTTTTGTGAATAGCTATGGACGAAACATCAAACTAAAATTAAAAAAAAAAAGAAGAATTTTTTGGGATATTAAAAATGGTTGTAATAATTTATGTAGTAAAATGAATGTTGAGATCAGTCACAAAAAAAAAAAGTTTTTAAATTTTCGCCGACGTTTCGGCAAATTTATCGCCTTCTTCAGAGTCCTTACAAAGGTTACAATACAAATCAGAAAATATATATGTATATATAATGTACATAAATATGTACATTAAATGTTGTATAAATATATATAGCAAATTGAAATTTATTTTAAACTATAGCTATTATTGCAGAACAAATCAGAAATAAACAATGTCTCAACTATTAATATTTAAACAGTATGTGGTATATTAATAGTAAAATATGGAAATCTAACATAAGAACTGTACTTACAAAATTGTACACAATTATACAAACACACAAGTACACAATAATTGTAAGGGCTTACAAATTGTTGCAATTATATTAGTCTTATCTTCCAAGTTGTAGTGTTGCGATTATATTAGTCTTATCTTCCAAGTTGTAGTGTTGCAATTATATTAGTCTTATCTTCCAAGTTGTAGTTCTTAATTAATTTTTCAGATTTAAATAAAAACAATCCTTGAATTCATTCGTGGAACCCAATATTTTCAGGTCATTGTCTTTGGAGGCTTGTTACCTAAATCCTATGTTTTTATCATTGACTACAGTGCTTGTAATTGAAGAAAATTATCTTAAGAGATAACAGAAACTACAACAGCTCTTCCTCTTCTTCGGTTTTGTTTCCAAAGAATTTAAAAAAATAAATAAATAATCAGTACTTTATTTAAATAAAGTAAATAAAGTTTATTATTGGTAGAATTTTAGAAAATTATGATTATTTTTACAATAATTAACATTTCTAAAATGAAATGAAAAAAATCTCAGTAACCTTGTAATTTTTATATCCTACTTGATTCGCCCACATGAATTTTAGAATAAAAGTTGTTTACTTTATTTTGCATAGGAATATTAAGTATTTTATTTATAAACCGTTTTAAGCTGTTCTAGCAGTCGTATAATGATTATTGAATTTTACTAAAATATTTCTGTAACTCATTCAATATAGATTGTTTTCGATATCTGAACAAACTAAAGGAGATGGTATTAGTATAAAAAATAAACATCTATTTCTATGTTTTAAGTTTCTAGTTTTTTTTTAATAATAATGTTATTTAATTTTATATTACGTAAATTCATCTCTAAGATGACATTGTTATACAATAGTACCAAAAGCAAAATATACTGGACAAGGAATAGGGTGAACATGTAAATGAACATATTTCAGATTTTCTAAAAAGTTATTTGGAACGCATTGTATATGAAGAATTAAATAAATAATGGATGATTATTAGAATAATTTAAGTAATGATTAGATTAATAGGCGGTCAATTTTTCTTTATATATATATATATAATCATCTCTTGTTTAAGGAAAAATCTTAAAAAGTATTGACAAAATTTAAATAGTGCATTGGATATTAAAAGGACATAAGGAACTCCTGATTTAAACTAACCTCACAGGGAGGACTGACAAAATTTTCACTTTTGCTCTCTTTAATTTAAATTTGAGAGAAAATCATCTTCCTTTCTTAGGAGTCTGCCATATCTTAAAGAAAATGTGGGATATTGCATTTGGGTAAAGAGAAACTAATGTGCCAAGAAATTAGGAAATTCTTAGGGTTAAAGATTACATTGGCCTAAATTTATATGTAACACAAGTCTGGAAATATAAAGGCTTTTTAATTTCGCATTTTAATAATTAAAAATTACGGAACGATTATTTTATTTTATTTTGTACCTTTCAATTTGTAATAGCCTCTATTTTTATATATCTTAATTTCATTCGATTTGAGTTTAATTTCAGTAATATATCTAAAATAATATGTATTTCAATTCATAGTATATATGTATTCCTTGTCTCATAATTTCTCTTATTTTTTCTGTTCATGTTATTAATATTGTTTTTTCAATAATAAGAAAGCATTGTTTCTTCAATATATCAATTGTATTAAGCAATATAAAAGGCAATTCCTGCTAGACGGTTATTACTAAAGATATTGTGTTTGGTATTTTTTCTATTTGTTTTGTACATACGTAATTCCATTTAATATTAATATTAATTCCAATTTGTACATATATAATTCCAATAAATAATAATATAGTAGTTCGTTTAATATTGTTGAATCTCTTTAATATTCTTAAAAAATAATAATGGTAAAAATTTTCCATGAAATAGTTTTTATTTTGTTTTATTAAGAAACAACTTTGCAAAATTAAAAATATATACAAAAACCAAAATACAATACGATAACTTTTCTTGTGAACTATAGATTTTTTTTGTTTTATGAAACAGATTCAGATCATGGGAAGAATCCTGACTGATACTTTTGACACATATTCTCCCCCCTTATAAGTTCTAAGCACATTAATATTTGCCTCATTTTAGATAATTTTTCTATTTCTTTTGCTTGTTTCAATTGTGATAATTTCACAATTTCATCTAGTTTTAGTTTCCGTTCAATTTTACATAATTCAACTGAGGTTAAGGTTTGAATTAATACATTAATTTTGTTTGGCGAATGAAGTAGGCAAGCGCCACTACGCATTTTTCTATAGCCAATAGGGTTCTTACTTTGCCACCTCCAGTAATCAGTACCTAAACAATTTATTAAAAGTTAAAATATGCTATAAAGTTGATTTAGTTTATGGATAGAACAAATTTATGACTTCTTTTCTTTATTATTTCCAAAATAAAAAAAAGAAAGAAAGCTTTTCATGGTTTTAAATTACAATCATTACTGTGGATGCAGAGAAAAACTGCAAGGACCTTGACCTAAACTTGTCTTTCAGTGATACTATTTTTATATAATCTTTAATGAATCATTTTCTAAATATAATTTATCTAAGTTTTTTTGTTTTAAATGTTTCCATTAATGGCTTAAAGAACGTTACAATGTAATATATCTAGATCATATTGTGTTTAAGATAATATTAAATTACAACAGTCTTCATGAAGAATATTAATTGATAGGAAAGTTATATTGAGAGCTAAATTATAGATATGTTTAAATAAATAATTTTAATTTATGATTTTCATCTTCTTTTTTTACTGTATTATACCTGCACAGCCTCTACTCTAGATCTTCAAAAATGTAGATACTCTGTGGTCATAAAAAAAAAAAAGGTATGAGCAAAAAATTGCTTCTTTCCTTCAAACCTGAAATTTATTTAATCGTTAAGTTGGCATTAAATATAAGTAGCTGGTAGGAAAGAGTAATTATCAATGTTAGTTTAGTGGAGAAAAGGAGGGATCAGTAATCTTAATTGATTACACTACAGGTGTAGAACATTGCCACCAGTTGAATTAATACATTAATTTTGTTTGGCGAATGAAGTAGGCAAGCGCCACTACGCATTTTTCTATAGCCAATAGGGTTCTTAATTGCCACCTCCAGTAATCAGTACCTAAACAATTTATTAAAAGTTAAAATATGCTATAAAGTTGATTTAGTTTATGGATAGAACAAATTAACCCTATCAACCCTCATCAAAATTGCTATAGACATTTTAGAGTTATGACTATTGTCACAGATTCCTCAAAAAAGTTGTTTTTTCGGAAAAGTGTTTAAATTAAAAATGATAGGTTTTATGTACAATTACCATATCAAGTTTAAGGATCCTTGTTAAAGCTATTTTTGAAAAAAATACCAAAAATATGAAGACAAAAAAAATATTCAGTAAATTCTGGTGCACGGATTTTGACAGGAATCTTCCCTATCAGGACCCCATGATAGTATCAAGTTTCAGCTTCCTACAAATTGTCTACTTTAAAATATCCTGCATACTGCATTGATATATAAATCTAGATCATCGGCTAAAAAATATTTGTTCGTAGCATTTATGCTACTAGACGAATATTAAAATTCCAAAAACCTCCTCTTCGTCCTGCTGACAATTCGTGAGTCAAATCACACCAAGAAAAACAGAATTATTTGCAACTTACCTTTCCTTCGTCTTCATCCCTTATCCCGTAAATTTTTTTTAGCATTAAAATAAAAAGGAGTAAAAAAATTGGGAAAGGTAGTGAAAAACTAAACAATTTTTTTATTTATTTCCAAAGTATTTTTTACATTTACACATTAAGTCAATTGGAAATAAAATCCTTTAATGATGCAAACTGTTAGGATTAGAAAACTGTATAAAAATTTTTAACATTTCTAAATTTGCAATATTTTCTTTAAAATATTACAAATTTAAGATTATAATGATTTAGTTTTCTTAATAAACTAGGTAGGTATGTATTAATATTGGAAAGAAAAGAAATTTGAGCCAAATTTGTGGTAACAAACATATTGACTAGATTGGCACTGTTTCTGAAAAACATTTTTATAATGTCCAAACAGAATTATTAAAACAATAATTTTAACATTTAGTGACTATTAAAGTAATAATAACGCGATTACCCTGATAAAACTCAATTTGTAACATACAATTTTAAACTGATATAGGAATGTGAAGAGAAGAAAAAGAAATTTAATACCAATTTAACTAAATTAAATCAACTAAAGAAATGTAGAAGCTATATAATAGGAATATATAAATGGGAACAAAGAACAAAATTTAAGTAGGCCAGATTTTTAAAAAATAATTACTAAAAAGTAGTGGTTCCCCCAATTTGTAAAAATGTTCCATTATTTTTCGATTAACATATTAAGATAATTTTTTTCATTTATCCTAATTATATAATTATTCTAATTATATATATTTTTTTTATGCTATGATGATAAATCATTCAGGTCAAAATGAGAATGTTTTGTGCTATATCCTTGCGGATTCATAGTCTGCCATCGCCACATATCGGTGCCTAAAACATGCCATGTAAAGAAATGAGACGTCTTGGTTTGTATTGTCAATTATATTTGCCTATTGTCAAAATACATTCAGTTTTTGTATTTAGTTTTTGAATTTAAGACTCTTATCACATGATAATATTTCACCACACTTATAAACAGGGTTTTTTTTGTCTTGGGAGATATAAAATACTCACGAAATGATTTTAATCTAATCTAGAAACAAGCAAGATGCGATACAATTTGCCATTTCTTCTTCCTGGCCAAGTCTATAATTAACACCACCACAATAAATAATCTAAGTCTATGAATTCCAACTAATAATAAAAAAGATATAAATACATTTTTACATTGAATAGGTAGTTAGGTGTACAAACATCTGCATGAAAAACTGCTAGCAGTCGAGATGGACTTCTGCAGGCGCTCAGCGAGAAAATCCAGGAGACAAAGAATTAGAAATGATATCAGAAAATTAATGAATATGGAAGAAAATCTCCTGGAGGTAATAGAAAAGCTGAGATTGCGTTGGTTTTGGCATATCAAGAGAATGGCGAAAGGTACGCTATCCAGAAGAGATTTGGAATGGGAAGTAGAAGGAAGAAGGAAACAGATTGAGAATATTCAAGGGAGTTTGATTGGGAAAGCACTGACGAAGAGCAAGCCAATAGATTAAAAGACCCACTAACAATGGAATAATAAAAATACAAACCAACAAACAAACAAATTTGTTTCAACAAAACATGTTCGATATTCTTTTCGATATTGTCTGCTATAATGCAATCACTCAAAAATTTTACACAAAATCTTTTTTATTGCACCCAATCTTTCATTTCATAACAATAATAACATTACAACTGTGATAAGTGTAATAAATAACTTGATGGTATTATCAAAAAGAAAAAGACAATACTAACACATATCTGTGAGATCTTTACTAGGAAGCCAGCCTAATTCATTCAAAGCAAGTGTCGCGTCACAATAACAGGCAGCAATATCACCAGGTCTTCTACCAACTATTTCATAATTTATTTGTGTTTTTGAGACTTCGGAAAAACATTTTATCACCTAACACATTAATTAATAATTAATTGAATAAAGTTTCAATATTTAAATAAATTTGCATCCTATTCGCTATACAGAACTTTAAAGAAATAATATATTACAATAATGTAAACATCTAAAGTTTTAAAATTTCCTGAATTATACTAATTTAAGTGGTTAATTTAATTAGTGAATTAATATTAAACTTACATCTAATACAGTATAACCTTTACCAGTTCCTAGATTGTAAACACTAAAGCCAGATTTTCCCTGAAGTAATTTTTCCAAAGCTTTAATATGACCATCAATGAGATCTACTATGTGTATATAGTCTCTCACACCTATAAAAGAAAGTGGCAAATTGGAAAACTGTAACTGTTCATAATAATAAATTATGGAACATGTCCCAGTGTTAAAAAATATTTTGGAATGAATTTTTTTCAGGGATCAAACAAAAAAAAAAGGAAGTCTTCTAACACAGCGTTCTTCGACCTTTTCACACTGCGTACCAGCAAAAATAACAATAATATTTGTTATTAACAATAATATTAGAAGGCTAAAGATAGATTATGCTGAATTAAGTTAAAAGTAAAAGAAAGTCGTTCGAGTACATAAACATTCAAATACTACACAATGCTGGGTGCTTATATACAGTAAATACTAGAAAAAGTCTGATGTGAAGCACTCTCGCGAATTATTCTTACTTCTACTTATTAAAATACTGCTGCCTGCTTTAACCACTAAAAAAAAAAATAATCTTCAAATCCTGGAAGGCAATTTCAATAAAATCAACTACATTATAAACCGAGAACATGCTTCCATAATCTTGCAATGGAAGAGAGCTTCTCCCAGAATATCATGAATTTATTTTTTCTTTATCCCGAAATAATAGGGCAACAAGAAACTTCACAGTGAAAGTGAGGGAGTGATATTCTTTTATCAATTACCAACGATATAATCCCCAATAAATTATTTCCGAAAAAGAGATTTTTATTTTTAATACCTGTCCCATCTTTAGTGTCGTAGTTTCCACCATATACAAAAACTTTTTCTAGTTTTCCAATGGCAACTTGAGCAACATAAGGCATAAGATTGTTCGGAATTCCAGCAGGATCTTCACCCATTGTGCCAGATTGGTGAGCTCCTACTGGATTAAAATATCTCAACGATATGACTCTCCATTTCTGTAAAAATAAATAAATTTGCTATACCAAAATATATTTTGATGGAAAGCAAAACCGAGACTTATCTAATTTACATTTAACACAAATTCTACGATAGCTAGAAATATATTGTTCCCTTAGTTTTTCGTCTGAATTCAAAAATTCAAACAGAAATTTTTTTTTCTGTACAGTCTGGAGCAAGATAACCATTAGCTTTTGGGCACCTAATGGCGAGGCCCTTGGAGACTTCTGCGTTATAAAAAAAAAAGGTGTTCAGTTGTAGATCGGTTCAATATTCGCTGAGAAATTCATTAAAAGGAAGGTGCAGCTAAATTTTGAAATTATTTAACTTTAATGTTATAAATAATAAAAGGATTGTAATAATACAGAGAGCGTAAACAAACTACTTATATTTTAAGGGTTCTTATAAATATTTGTTTTTGTCTCAGTTCGTAAGATAATCGATCTTGTAGGCTTTATCATTTCATTTTTCAAAAGAAAAAGGAAAATAAAGAGGGGAACCTTGGAAAAAATACTAAAACACAATGTATAAACAACAAAATTCTAGCAATAATGAATTTTTTTAAGTTAACCAGCCTTTAAAGTCTTTTGCCATGCAACAAGATTCAGCGGAGTTGGCAATAGATGAAGTAGTCATTAGATGATTCAGCTGAGCTTATTCAATAATCTAATGTCTAAAAAATTATATACATAAATATGTGGTGTTAAGAAGAAGACAAGGAGATCCGGTGGTTTTGACAAGAGCTAAAATACCATTTCAGAGCCACATTGAATTTAAGCATATGGGCTCTATACTATAATAAAAGTGAGAGTAATCTGAAAAAGACTAATATATATCATATCAATACACTAGACCCATGAAGGGCAATCGAGTGATTGTAGTCTTTGTCCTCGAAAATTTCAAAAGACAAGGAGGAAAATTTGGTGTCAGCTAAGCTAATAGCGGGATAAAGCTGGTGATCTTGACGCTTTGAGTTATGGTTACTGAGTCATTATTAATTTCATCTGGAGATTAATGTAACATAAGGATTTTCAGATTTTACGGATTTTTTGTTTAATGCTTCCGCTTTATTTTTTTTTAAACATGAGCTGATAAAGCCTTAAAAGTTAAAATATCATAAAACTGATTTATCTTATTATGTATTTATTAAAATTAATAATGACCTACTTTATAAGCACGGCAAAAATCTAGCAAAATTTGTTCGATAAAATGTTTCGTTTTTCCATAAGGGTTGGTTAGAAATGTACCCGTTATACGACTTTCTTTTAAGGGTAACGTCTGAAAAAATGTGGATAAAAAATATTAGAACTGAAATAAAATGGTAAAAAAGAATATATTATCTGATATCTTGGTATGGCTACATTCAATTCAACATTTTAAAGTTTATAATTATTCGATTTTATTTTATTACTTTTTGTTATATACGAATTTACATACCGTTCTATTCTTCACTAAACGAAAAAGTAAATCTTTTAAAATACATCTCTGTGTAAATTGTTCATCTTCATCACCAACACCTTTAGCTATAGGACATCCATGACCTTCCTGAAGTTCATCATCATGAAAAAGGTCAGTATAGATGGATAATTTAATGTGAGAGATTTATTATTTGTAGAAAATAATTAACTACACATTAATTTCAGACGTGATATAATGAATTCCAAAAACTATAGCTTCGTGACCATAGATCCTGAGTAGCATCTGCATATGCTCTAACAGCGTTCTACAGGCTCATAACAATCTTATCCAACAAAGTTATTCTAAGCGCTTCTCAAAAGGTTCAATGTGAATGTGAATATCAGATAGAGTTGATTCAAATGCTACTAAAACTTGCTAAAATTGTACTAATCTTTAGTACAAAATTCCATCTTTGAAGAAAATCTTCAAAAAATTTAAACTATAATAATTGAGGAAAATGTGGCTGGGTCCCCGCAATGCTGGATAACAACCATTATTTTATACGTCGTAGCATGCATATTAGTTTTATTCCTGACCGGTTTCGGATATTCATCCATCGTCAGAGCAAATTCACCAAGTTGTGTAGAGAGTTCACTTCAACGAAATGTTTCTGTCGATTTGTTCGATAAAATGTTTCGTTTCAAGAAATGTTCAATAAACTGTGTCGAAACAGAAACATTTCGTTGAAGTGAACTCTCTTCACAAACTTGGTGAATTTGCTCTGATGATGGATGAATATCCGAAACCGGTCAGGAATAACACTAATATGCATGCTACGACGGATAAAATAATGGTGGTTATAATAATTGAGGTAAGAGAAAATCGGTGAATATAAATTTTTCGTAAAGCGTGTAGGTGAGGTGAATATTCACTTTTTTTAAAATATGACACGAACCTTCTTAAAACCAAATACAAGTTAAAACGATTTGTTCACTTATTTTTATTTTGTAGGATCTAAATATTGCATCAGTTCTTTTTTTTTTTTTTACAATTCTAATTTACAAATTTCCTTCAAACAGAATTTTTACTTAAGATTTAGCACGAGTTACATTACTTATAAGTATAGGAAATATAATTATAATTCCGGTTTTTTGGGCAGGGAGCCACCTGAATGTGACTATATTATAGACTATCAGACGAATTTCTACCAATCCTAAAAAAAACTGAACTGATCAAATTACACGTAAGACTGATGGCACAGATGCTCCAAATCCTTCCTATTAATCCAATATATCCATAGTAATGTTTCAATAAACATACTGGCAGTTGTTCCAAGAAAATTGGAACTGTTTACGTGAAAAAAATCATTAAACATCTCAGAAAACCAATCAGTACGGTTCTCGTTAACGGATTTTCTTCAAACTGGAATTTCATTAATGCACTTGTAGTGGTGAAAACATACATTAAACCGGGATAACAATTTTGCTATAGAAGATATGATAAGGCGGTTCCCTGAACCCCACCAAAATCAATTAATTGTATCGGAAAGTGTATCAAAATAAATTGATAGGAAAAGAATGTGTTTTAGTATACGAATATATATATATCTGTGGAGCCGTTTTTTCCAAAAAATCGCAAAAATATGACAAAAAAAATCAATAATATGTTTAACGAATTTGGACCATAAAACCCTTTTCCCGGTTTTTCTCTTCCTGTAATGCCTAAATGGAGCATCAAATTTGAGCATTCCTATGGTTTTACGTTTCTGATCTATACTCTCTCTCTCTCTCTCTCTTTTAGCTGGAAATAAGATCTAGAGGCAAGAGAGCAAGAAGTAGGCCTTGTATCATGTACGAAGAACAAATTTAAAGATTGGGCCAAGCAAGAGGAGAGTAAACGTCTAGTGGGGTTGAGAATCAGCTGAACGGGACAACATAATAAAATTAGAGCAAATACAATAATTTGATTACTTCCACCAGTATTTGCAATTCGATTATATTTGGAAAGTACGGACTGTTAGGAAGAAATCATATAAGGAATGTTCAAGAGTTTTTAAAAACGATTTCTTAAGAAGCTTCTCTATAAAACATTCTAGAAACGATTAATTTTACAGTTCTATCACTCTTACTTTTATATATTGACAAAGATCTTTCATTATCTCCTCGGCGATATGCTTAGATTTTCCATAAGGATTTGTGCAACCAAGGCCTGTTACTTCTTCTTCGGTTAAAGGTAGTCTTTGAGGATCACCATAAACAGTAGCAGAAGATGAATATATCATAGTTGTACAATCATATTGTTCCATCACCTGGAAATAACATTTCACTTATTTATTTATATGAATAATATAAATCAATAATATTTCGTAATACATATTTAATAGCAGACATAAAAGGTAATAAAAAAGTTATTAAAACGTAATAAAAGCCTTTATGAAACAATACCTCAAGTAAATTTATTGTTCCAGTTATATTGTTTTTGTAATATTCTAGTGGTTTGCAACATGACTCAGTTACTGACTTCAGAGCAGCAAAATGCATTACACAATGAATTTTATGCTGTAAAAAAATAAAACTAATTTTATAAGTGAATAAAATCGAGAAAATTATACAAGACAAAAATCTATGTGAAATCCAATAAAGAATTTCATATTGATTTCAAAAATAAAGAGTTTATCACAAAATTTACAAGCAGAGCAAAAGGAAGAAAATATCACTTATTAGGCTCACTTAGAATAACTTGAATTTAGCATTATAATTGTCAAATTAAATTTCCACCTCTTTAAATGGCCTTTCCAACTCATCTTTGTTTAATAAATCGGCCTGATAAAATTTCAACTTCCTTCCAGCTAGAATTTGAGCACGAATTAATGACTCTGGCTGAGGGACATGGTCATCTGTAAAAAAAAAAAAATTAAAAAAAAATTATTAAAGAATAATAAGTCCATTTATAATGTTAATTTAAATTTCTAAGCTAATCTTTCAAATTTAGAAAATAATATGCAGGGCTGAGGAATGTTTTTATTCTGAATGGGTGAAAAAAAAAATCCTCTTTCTGCATGTGCAAAATAATTTGTCAATCCCTCCCCTTTAGATAAAGCTTGAAACTTTTGTTATCGACCTAAGGTATAAAATACAGTAGAGTAGTGCTTTAATGTGCTCAAGTGAAATTCAATTTCGAAAGAATAAAGCATAGGGCGGAAACGTCTCTGACAATTGGGTGAGGAAAACGTCAAGTAAAGAATTTGAATCATGTGATCAGAACTTTAAAAACTCAACATCCGGCTATATTGATAAAAGAAGATTACAATGATATGGATATATTAAGAGAATAAATGAAGATATTTGTTCCAAAAAAAATGTCTTTTTTGATTTTTTAGACTTGCCATCAGCTTTAAAGCTGAATATCTTATCATACGAAATCATTTTAAACGAATGAATTTTACGCATTTCTTCTTTCTACAAACCATTTCATTTATTCTGTTATATAGAATTCCGAAAACTATTATTTTATGAATCGTTACTTCTTTGTTGAAACTAATTTCCCTTCAAACTAATAGACGAGATGCCGTGAAGGTAGATGAGAGGTCAGATGAATTCGCAAGATAACATAACACACTTTGTTTAATTTTTGCAGACTTATTTTAAATTAGCGGATTAGGATTGTCATGGAAAACAATTGGTCCCTTGCAGTTAGCCTCTTGTAACCATTATTGGACGGAGTTTTGCAATGGCAAATCGCAATGAATGATTTTACCACCACAGTGCTCATCTTGACCACTTTTGATATACCTTCGATTTTGGAAAGTAGTGATTTGAAAATCTCAACTAGCAAGTACTCTGAAGAAGCCTATTACATTATGGGTGAAACTTTGTTTATACTAATCACCGAATGCGTTTTCAACATGGACTCAGAATTTCCTGTTTCGAATTCTGTATAGTCCTTTTCAAGGAAAACGTGGACGAATCATAAGCGGACATTTCTCTAAATAATTTCTCCACTGTTTGAAACGGATTAATTTTTATGTTTTATTCAATGGAAGATAATCGGACCTCATTGAGTTTCTCAAGAATCGAATCCGGATCTTGGGCGTGCTTTAAGGTTGAGGTGAGGTCATTCGGTAAGTATAAACTCTTGAAACGGATTAATGAAGCGTTAGCAATTGTATAAAAGGGTTTAGATTAAAAATTGTTTTTTATACATTTCACAATAATTTATGCAAAATATAACGACATTTAAAATTGGAAAAACCGCTCTACACTTTACTCTAAAAATTCAAATGATTGTGTACTTAATAAACCTAAATAATCACATATATTTCAAATTATTGGATCAAAAAATGGCAAGCAATATTACGTTCCGAAAACCTTGTAAAGTTTTAAAACATTATGTAAATGGAGTTTTAGCTTAACATATTGAGTTAGTCACGTACTGAAGATAATAAACAAATATATAAATAATGACATAACAGGCCTATAAAAACATAAAATCCATTTTTAACTTATGACTTTGTCTTAAAGTGTGCAACCTGAATATTCTACAGTGAATCTAGAAATGGGAATTTCATTCATTGAAATTGCTCTTTTAAAAATTATGATTTTGTGAAAAACAAAAATATAAATAACGATAAAATTTTAATTAATATTAAAACAAAAATATTTGGTCTGAAACACTCATAAAGATTACCTCTTACTGCAGCTTACATAGTTTTTGATAAAAACAAATTTTCTTCAAACCTAGTATGTTTACTAATTGTTGTGCGTTTAATAAATACAGGTGGGAAAACCAAAATTATAATAAAATGACAGTGGGGAAAGCAATACTTTTCAGCTCCTAAATCATTCTAAAATCCAATTTTTCGTCAAAAAGTTTCAAAAAAAAGTATAGGTCTATAAACGTGTAATTGTTGACAATATTTGAAGGACCTTATTAGAGTTGTTACAAAGAAAATCGCAGTAAAAACAAAAAACAGGTTAAGGCTAACCGGCAAACCAAAATTTCCTCAAGTTTTGACAACACATTTAATTCTTATTAATGTTATATAGGTGACAGAATCGTACAAATATATTAAAATAACACATTAGAAGAAAGCCAATCATTAAAAATATCTAAAAATGAATTATCCCAGAAAAATATTATAAGTAAAAGTTACATAAAAGTTTTCTAAATCGTTGGAGTCGTTTTGGAATAAAATCGAAAAACGGAAAAAATCTATCCAATAAAGTCCAATTTTGAGGAAAGACATTTTGACGCTTTCTCTGGTACCATCTAAACAAAATATTTTAGCTTTCTGCGATTTTTCTATATTTCAGTTATACTGATCATACACAAACCAATTTCTGCTAACCACTTTTTCGCCTCGAAAATATGACACATTCGCAATAATTACTTGCATTATAATAGAATGAGAAAGTATAATGTTTAAGATTCTGTTGATAATATAATATAAAAATATTTTAATAGAATTTATTTCAAATATAATTAAATAAAAATATTTCAAATTATAACTCACCTTTATGACAATTGTAACAATTGTCTATAGCGATAACGTTATATCCATTCTGTAATAATTTGACACATGCATGTGATCCTACATACCCGCCACCACCTGTCACCAATACTGTTGCCTTGCAGGGATCCATTTTCTGTTTTATGTTATTTTAAATATAATACTGACTTAATGAATGGTAAGAGACATGAATCTTAATAACAGTCTGTGAAATCAAAACATGCTTATGATGATTATATGCCCAACACAAGAGATGACGCTATCTTTATTAAAAATATACAGTAGTAGGGTGACAAAAAAATGACAGAAAAAAGTTAAAAGGAGGGGACATAACTGATAAGTGTAGCAAGTAATCTCTTCCAATCTTAATAAATTTTAATTTAAAATTACTGTCTGTTGTTTGCAGAGGAATATTATTTTAAAAAAAAAACTAATAATTTTTATTTCTTATATTCCAGTAACCTTATTTTTTGTCAATAAGTATTGTCTATTTTTTAACGAGCTAATTTCGCTCAAAAATTAGAGCAATAAATGACGTTTGTATTTCATTATTATTTAAAAATTTTTATTGAAATATTTCATAATTTTCAGGAAAGCATGCAATTTCTAATCATGAAGGGATTTTGACATGCAGGTAAAGATGTTAAATAATAATTATATTTACTGAATATTGAGTTATTGAAATGTAATATTAAATGAAACTACTTAGTCATTCTGTTTACTAATAATATCAATCAAACGCAGAGTTCAGACTGTACGACACAATACCGAGACTTCCATGTCTTACCTCAAAATTAACGAATTCATGTCAAACTTATTATTTTTATAGCCAATAGAATTGCCCATAAAATTATGTATTGTACTCAAGTATGTTCAAATGGGCATTGAAGAAGCAAAAATTAAAGATCAGTTACCAAATCCAAACTGATAGGGCACCTATAGATTATAACTTTGTTTATCGCGCATCCAATCTAATGGACAAATACAGCCGACAGAGGACAGAGAGTCAGATCAATGTTTTATTTGTTTGGCCTATTCAAAAGATAAACTGTGGAAAAGCAAGTTTAGTGCTGGACAAAAGAAATTTGTGAAGTATAACAAACATCTACATAAGTTGGAAGCTAGAGAAAGGAAAAAAATTCGGAAGCACTTCTGAAAAAATCGACTGGGATCGGCACTTTATTGGTTAATATTGTAATCGCCTCCAACATATTGAAGAAAATGTCTTTCTTCATTCTCTGATGTTCAGAAATGTTGTTCATTTGTTCCAATTACTGTTGAAAGTTGTAGATAATCAAATCTTTCTTGAAAACGTGAAAAATAATAATTTTCAATCAGAAGAAATCTTTATCCTTTCAACAACAATACTTCAAGCAGAATTAGTCAAACAGAATGCCCAATCTCCCGAAACTGAAGAAGTCGGAGACAATGTGATGAAACTCTAAGCAGAGCTAATCGGCCAACGCCTGAACAAAGAATTCTGCCGACGATATCGGTGACACCATAGAATAAGTCCGATCTGAAATACTTTTTTTCAGACATAGGAGTCTGAAATTATGCATTTTTGGTGAAAACTTGATTTTGAAAATCTATCACGAATCGAAACTTCTGATACAGCCGTAGGAGAATATAAAAAACTGGTTTGAAACACTATAATACTTTTTCTCCCTTACTTACAGATCCACTACAGATGGCAAATCTGATTCCAACTCATAAAATGTTTAATACCACTTCTGCTTGGTGAATCAATAATACGAGACATGACATCTCAGAGGTAAGTTCAAACATCACAGCTTCCTGGAACTTTCTTACAATCAAATTTCTCTTCAAAAAATGTTTCAAATAAAAGTGAAATATTGGTTTGGTAGGAAAATGGCCAATTTAAAGAAAATCTTGATGTAATTTTTAAGAAAGTAGCGAAAATCCTAAAAAAAACTATTACAATCCGTTAAGTAGTGCCTGATGACTAATTTTGATTAATCCTTGTTGAGATCCTATTCAATCAAATAGAATATTAAAATTTAAACTTCCAGCGATTTGATTTGTTTTATTGTTAATAAACTTTGAAAGAAACGAATACCTAAACATGATCTTCTGACTAGAAGCATTTCATCAATTAAGGGCCTAATTACCTAAACTTCTATGGAAATTCAATTTCTAAAATCTTCCTCGGAGCAGTGACATCTTAAAGCAGTAAGAGTAAGTTACACTAACTGAAATGCGAATACTTCAATTTATTACAGAAGACGAGCTATATTGAGTTTTCTTCTGTATGAGCAAGATAAAAAAAAGTTTTTTATGCACTGGGATGCTAGTCACTTTGTAAACAGATTGATATGATTTATAATCTCGCTAAAGGTAAAATACAAATAAATAAACGATTGTGAGATAGAAAACATATAGCCGAAAAAAAAATGCTAGTTATCTTGTGGACTTCATTATCTTGGATCCTGCTTGAGGGACTAAAACTAGAACTAAAATAAATGTGTCTTAATAGCTTAATAAAGTAACTAGGCTCGTAAATATGGAATTGCTAACCATGCCTTTGATGGATTCAATAATGAATTTTGAATCATATATAGTAACAATTTTACAGCACTAGCATTTTTATTTTGCTAAGCAGATCTCTGATAACCATGATACTGAAAAATATTATTTTCATTTCTTTTAAAGTTTAACTGACACTGATTAAGAAAGCAGCAGTTTATTTTGAGTAAAGCATGAAGTATGAACCAGAGGTAAACCAAATCAGGTACTTTTGTATGTTTTACACCGCTTTCTAGTGAAATTATTAGGCAATAACTAAGTCACCTTCGATCTGAAGAAATCCAAAATTCACGTCCTTAGAGTATCACATTATAATTAAAATTACATTTGCAAAAAGTAACCTTTCCACAAATAACCTTCACCAGACCTGTTTTAATAAAACCTCCAACTCGTCCTTCCTAGTAGTGAAATCTAGTGGCTATTAGTGATAGTGGAAAAGATTCAATTTATTACAAATAATTTATTGAAGTCCATTAGAGTGAATATTAGAATCATGTTAAACATCACCTTTTTCCATTGGTGGTGACTTTCATTTTTTTATAATTAAATAGACAATCAATTCATTATTAAATCAAGATATTAAATAGATTTTCAAATTGTTTCTCTGAATGAAATATTGTCCTCCTTTCTTCAAAAATGTAAATTTTCAATTTTTTTTTTTTTTGCTGAATTAAATAATTATTATAACAATAACTAGTTTAAACTTAATCATAATTTTATTCATTGTTATAATTTATTGTTATTAGTTTCTTTTTGGTGTTTTTTTTTATATTAATTTGTAACACTTAGTTTAATTTTGTCCTTATTTTGTTGTTTACCTTAAGTTTTAATCAAACATTGTAATGCGTTTTTCCCATATATTGTTGTAGAAATAATTATATTTCTTTTAATTGTTTGCATAATTACCTTTCCGTGTTATTTCAATAATTGTTGGTTTTTAATTTAAGTATACTGTTAACAAATTTATCCTTTTCTTGAGATAGAAATTGACAACTTTACTTTGGTATAAATTTAATTCAAGGTTGAATGTTATGGAGGAAAAACTTATAAGCCAAAAAAAAAAAATATTTACATATGTATATGTATATAATATATAATAATATTGGTGCATACACTATAAATTTTTAGTTAATGATTTTTTTGATTAATGATGAAGGTTTCCATAGATTTATTTTATTAGCTTATCTGGGATTTTGAAATTCAAAATTGTGTATGAATAAATATTTCATGAATGCCACATGTGTTGCAGACTTAGCGTTACGAAACAGAAAAACAAAATAAAATTTATATTCAATCCGCAGGTTTAATTAGCAATATTTAAAAATTCTTTCTGTATTAAATTAGCCAATATATGTAACCTCTAATATATAAATCAATAATATGTAAAAAAAGGATGAACAAAAGTAAAATATCTTTCAATTATCTCTAATCAAAAAACCATGTTTTTTTTTATTATCTTTGTTATAGTTAAAAAAAGGAATTGTTTTAGTACAATCTCAACGTTCTTTTGTTCGCTGTTTCCCATGTTTAATTGACCATTACCTATATTAAATTTGTAACTATATAGCCTTCATTAGCAACTGATCAATTGACCTATTAGCGTGTGAATATATAGTAAAGCGCCAGAATAGTGTTATTGAAAGCGCTGTGTACAATTAGCCACATTCAAGTAGATCGAATTCACAAAAACCAAAATGTGAATTGTACGACTTTTCCAACACCTATATTTATATAAAATATTAGCTAAACGATTAATAAAATTGCTACGATTGAAGAAACTTCAATAAGAGAAAGTTGTGTGAATGTTACATTCCAGCTTAAAATTGAAATTCAATTGGGAAGAAAGTGTTGTGTGTATACTGTTTTGTATCGATAAAAACATTAAACATGGACTGCCAGCGGTTATTTTGATCCCTAATCATTGTAGGTAGCAATTATTAAGAGAGAAATTTTGTTCTCTGTTCCTAAGAACTTTGGTGTTTTGTTCTTTTTTATCCTTTCCAAGATTTTATAAACTTTTTCAATTCTCAAATTAGAGCTATGAAGGTGTTCAGCGGGTTGAAGACAGTAATTGATCTGTAAAAAAAAATCTAGCATGAAACACTCACCTTACTTTGTTATTACTATTACCTTATTACCTTACTATATGTAATATAATTATATTTATTTATTATTTTTTTTTATTTATTGCTTTTAAATTGTATACAATTCATAGCAAGAGTTGGTCTCGATTGCAGATTACGATATGCATATATAAATATATAACACTCAATACAATAATACATACATTCTATAATATATTTACAAATAATGATTATACTCGTGAAAGTAACTAGACAAATAAAAAGAAAGAAAAACAATCAAATCTTTGAATAAACAAAAAAAAGAAATATCAACCCACTAAGACAGCTTTTAGTCTTAATGCATAAAAAACGTAAAAAAATATACTTTTTAATTTAATTAAATTATCAACAAAAAGAAGATCTTCTATTTGCTCTTGAAAATTTAAATCGGAGCGCAAATAACTTCTTAAATAAGTAACCCTAAATGTAGATAATACAGAACATGTTAACAAAAAATGTGCAAATACGTCTTTAAAACAACTACATAAAGGACAAACATTGAAGCTAGAAAGTTCCATTTAGGTTTGATTTTGCTCATTAGGGGGATTTGGGACAAACTGCGAATAAATTTAGGATTACATCTAAAGTGGTTGTATGGTTCGGCAAACCAAGAAGGCTTATACTTCTGAAATTGTTATTAAAGAAAGCATGAGTCACAGAAAGTAAATCTTTACTTAACAAATCGTGATTTAAGCTTTCTATCAAAGAGTTCTTCCTTTTTCTTAATACCTCCGAGCTTTGTGCCACACATAGTCGCCATCTATGGAATATAAGTCTTCTAAATTCCATTATCCAGTTACAAGGCATTTGAAAAGTATCTGACTCGAACAAACTGTTATAGCAGACTCTTGGTAGACTATCACGAGGTAAATTTATGATTTTTAACCAGAATCCCAACATACGCTTAAAAATTAGAGCTTTAATATGTTGCCGATTACTTTCCAAACGTACAAAAGCTTCTGGTGTATTACGAGGTAGATGAAGTAACGATTTTAGGAATTTTATATGCACTCTTTCAAAGGTAGAAACAATTAGAGCTCCAACTTTCTAAAAAATAGAGTAAAACAATCGAAACATACTGTCAAAGATATACATCTTATCCCTCCAAGAGTTGCAACCGGGTCTGGCTATGAGATTCAAAAGGAAGACATAGGGAGAGGACGTTTTTTTTACAAATGTTTTGGTAGTAGAATGAATGTGTTAGTGGATAGAATTTGGGCGAAAGCGAGGAAATGAGAATGACCTTTGTTTTAACACGTTTCTAATTATTAATTAAGAGACCAGACTGGCCTGGACTTTAAATAGACAAATGTTTACGGTAAGGGTAAAATGGATAATGACCAAACGTAGTGATTGCTGGTTGACTATCTTGATAGATCCTTCCACGGTAGATCATCTATTCTGTCCGTCGCTGTCATTATACAGTTGTCTCACCACTCACCCAGTCCGTAGAGTGCTTGGGTTGTGTTTTCTCTTCTGTTTACTTGTCCTTTGGTTCTGCGTTTAGCAGCTACAGCTTCCTTCATCTCAAAAATCTTTTAACTTTCTTCGTTTCATATCCCTTGCGACAGTGTAGCAACACTCACCATTTTTTTTTTTTTTTTTTTTTTTTTTGATTCACTTTGATTTGATTATTTTCACAGTAATTCGACAGCAATTTCAATTTATTTTGTGCATCACGCCAAGAATAAGAGGTTATCGCCACGTCATCTGCGTCCATTAGGATCGTGACATCCTTCCCGCCCTTAAGGTGAATACCCTCCACACTTCTTTCCCTAAAGAAACCTGCAAAATCACTCTGGTAAAAATTAAAAAGCAGCGGACTGAACTTTTCCCCCTGTGACACTTCTATTTCATTAGAAAGTCTGCAGTCTTCCTCTATTAACAATATAGCTTTATCATAAATTTGTTAATTACCCGAATAAATTTTGAACTAACCCCAATATTAAATAATTTCTCCCATAAACGATTATGCGGTATAGAGTCAAAAGCTCAACTAAAGTCAACAAAGATTACAAAAACGTTTCTTTTTGTTAGACGTAATTGATAATTAATTGCTGACGATAAAGTAAAAATAGCATCCGTGCTTTTATTTTTCCTGAAACCAAACTGTTCCTCGGGTATAATATTGTTGCATTCCGACCAATTTGTTAGTCTCATACTAAGTATTTGTGTGAATAACTTAGTGACAATGGTGAGCAAGGCAATACCCCGGTAATTATGATGATCCATAGGATCGCCTTTCTTGTAAAGATTTTCACTTTTACTTTGAACTAAGAACGTGGGATAGATTCATCATGCCAGATCCTGTTGAATAGGTTTAACAGATAATGAAGAGTCTGGTAATAATTTCATACCCCCGTTTAGAATTCAATCTAAACCACGGGCATTACCATTTTCGCTAATCCTAATAGCATTTATGATTTCTTCCAAAGTAAAGCTGGTATCCAGATTAGATACCCTAAAAGGATATATCTGTTGATATACGCTGCGGGTAGATTGTTCTAAAACATATCTCTCAATTTTCTACATCAATATTGCTATGATAAAAAGATGATTTTTGAAATAACTGGATAACACCCCAGAACTCTTTTATGTCTTTTTGGCTTCCCCAAGTTTTTCTTTAATGAAATTATAATAAGCCTTCTTTGTTTGTCTAATGAGCAATTTATGTTCTTTCTTAGCATTGATAAAACTAGTTAAACAATCATGAGTTTTACGTTTTCTATAATGCTTATATAAACGGTTTAATTTATTCTTAAATAATTTACATTCTTTAGAATACCAACTATTGGGACAATGCAAATTAAAGTTCCCATTCCCATGATTATACAAGGTTGTAATAATCCCAGCATCAGATAATGCCAAAGAAATCTAATACAATTATATATAAAATGAGAAATGTTCTTTAGGAGACGGATTAGTTAAGTGGTTAGCGCGTTGGACTCCTATGCGGAGGTCCCGGTTCGAGTCCAGTGCTACCCTTAGATTTTTTTCTTCCTAGAAGCCTCTATAGCTCACTGTTCAGTGATGGACAGTGTAGTCTGTAGCGAGAAAATACTTTCCGGAGGCCGGCAGTGCAGTGAGAAGGCTGCGGGCGCTAATGACCATAGATGTTGAAGCATCTTAAATTAAAAAAAAATACTTCCGACTTTAAATTCTACTCATTTGTCATAACATGAATATGGCGGTTGGTGAGGGGGCAAGTAGCTTCCCAGGAAGATGTAGAAGTGATTACAAGAACCAACCTATATAACATTTGAAATATAACACCGCGAATTCCATAAAAGATAGAACTATTCTAAATCTATTTTTTAGGAAAATCTTACAATATTTAGTATATAACAGGCAGTTAGCATTCCAAGTTCAAACAAAGTCGTTATAGTCGTTTTGGAGAAAATTCCGCCCAAAAAAAGGCAAAAACTAATTCTGTAAAGTCGCACTACCGGTTAACCGATATACTTCAGGGCTACCAATGCTTTTAATGAATATTAATATTATGTAGGTGGTATAAATGTACTGATGTGGTACTTTAAAGGAAACCTTAAAGCTACTGTTAGCCTAATACCCCGAGACAGTGTTAAAAAATAAAAATGATAGTATTTATGCATGTGAAGTTTATACGAGACAATCGCGAAAAACTGAAAAAAAAAAAATGTATATTTCCCCTTAATGGATTTTGACCAAACCATCGTGTCAGAATACTATGGAAGTACCTATACGAAATACCAAGAGCTTCCTGAATTTTTTTTCTTTCTGAGATATTTTGTTCACACATACAAACCGTTCGCTACGAATACTTTATTCGTTCTCAGCGAATATCAAAACAGGTATTTCCGGTGAAAACTCAATTTCGAAAATCTGATACGATCGCAATACTTCCTCTTACCAGAAGTAAGAGAAATTAAAAGAAAATCTGATGTAAAACACTCACACAGTTTTCTCTTATTGCAGTTTACAAATTTGTAATTGACAAATTTTATGGTTAGAAATAAAATAAAACACAAAATAACTTGATATCTGAAAAACGTCTCTAGCACATTCAGTCTATTCCTATATCAAACACCGATTTTTTTTTTCTTTTAATTTATTGAATGAAACATAAAAAATATTTGCAAGACATCTAGAACAATAAGATTCTAATTTTGCCCACAAGGGGTATCTGTTGCATGCAGTTACTTGGGGAGTAGCGACCCCACCGGTTACCACAGCTCAGTACTCCATGCACTTCGTCAGAACACTACACAATACACTTACAATTACAATGCACTCTACACATCACAGACAAGGTCAAATACAGTACACAAACTAGGGCCTCCATCCCTAGTTAATTGGCATAAGCCAAGGGAGAAGGAAGGGATTAGCTCAGTGGTAGCACGCTGGACTAGCAACGCGGTGGTCCCGGGTTCGAATCCAGCATGCTGCCCTTAGATTTTCTCTTTCTAGGAACCTCTACAACTCGCTGTACGGTGATGAACAGTGTTGTCTGTAGCTAGAGAACACTGCTTGGAGGCCGGCAGTGCACTGAGAAGGCTCCGGGGGGCACAATAGATATTTCAGGTCGCAGTGCGATAATCCCCTTCAACAATCTACATCTACATAAGATTCTAAAAATTATGTGAGTTATTTCAGTTATCATTGTCCCATTCCAAGTATTACCTACCGGTGATTTTGTAAAAAAATATGCCCTAATAATAATGCAAGTGTCTTTATTACCGCTTCAATCTTCACTAATCAATTTTCAAATATGTCAAAAAAAAAAACAAAACGAAAAAACATATTCTGCGCATGATGGAACTGTCATATTATGACAGTTACCGTTTGAGTTTTTTTTATACATCACTTCTCTACCTGCTAGGATTAGTAGGGTTCTACTTATCCAAGTCACTATTATATTTATGTTAACACAAATAAGTAAAATTCGAGTTTAAAGAAAATTTGTCACTTTATATATTATAGTATTCAAAGGAATAAGAGTAAGCGTGTGAGTCTTTCAGATTTTTTTTTTTTTTAACTTAGGGAATTCAAAACATGATTTCCCGAAGGAAACTTCATTTCGAAAATTTGACACGAATCCTTCCCCTTTTAGAGTAAGAGAAAATAATATAAATACATGATTAAAAATAGAAATTTAATTCCAAAGTAAAAATGTATTGCTACTACTATGATTCCCATAGGAAGAGTTACCACTTTTTTTTTGTAATTCAAAATAATTAAATTCATTTCATTATTAACTTTGTTATGCAATATAGCATTTATACATCCGGTGGGAAAGTAATTATTTATGAAGAGCAGTGAAACTATTTATAATTACCCTTTTTTTTAAAAGAAACCTCAAAGTGTATAAACAAGTTAATTGAAGTTATTGATCATTCATTTAGATATAGGACTTTTCAATTATAATAAAAATTGGCAATAATTTTGAAACCTAATATGTGACTACTTTATATTTATATTTATTTAAAACATTTTTCCGGGGAACCCTCTAACTTCAGTAGACTGTACAATTCCTATTCGATATAATAATATAAGTAAAATCTTCAAGTTTGAAGAAAATTTGTTAACTAAAAGTTGAAAATGTTCATACCTATATTTTTTATATATTGAGTTTCTCTCCATTTATAGAACGGAACGCCGTCTAAATTGGTAGGAAAGTTCTTCATAGCATCTTCGGCCCTGTGGTGGACGGCGAGTACCGTGCCTGAAAGAATAGAGCTTAATACCTTCTATGTGATAAAGTAAAGACAGCCAGATTACGGTTTCTGGGACATCTCCAAGTCTTGAGAAGGACACCCAAGCGGACGGGGTCTGCGAAGAGGCCACGGTTGAGTTGGCTGCAAGATTTAGTGGATAATCTGCACCGTTGGGATTTAGACAGTGTAGGAAAAAGACAAGCAATTGTGAAAAGTAGAATACTTTCAGAAAGGAGGCCAAGGTCCTGGGGACCGTAGCGTCATACAGTAAGTAAATTGACTTTCTCTTACTGTTCTTGGAGGAAATATTGCAAACTGGATTAGCAATTAAACGATTAATTGCTTTTGGATTTCTGGGATTAGGAATTAAACGTTTGAGACCCCTAAATACGACATATTATTATATAGAATAGACTTTGTGGGAGAGGCACGAACACTATAAAAAAAAATCTGGTGTGAAACAGTCACGAAATTCTTGAAAAATGAAACAGCAGTTCAGTAAAGCGCACTTCCGGCATACAAATTTTCTTGATACTCGGAAATTTGGCCATCTATTTATTTCTAATAAATTTTATTTGGATGATAGAATTGTATAATCAACTATGATAGCACTTTACAAAAACATAAACCCCCCTCCCCCAAAAACTCCCTTAAATGACTTATCAGGAGAAATGTATCAAATAAAAGTTTTAGCTCTTTATAATGTGTAGTTCTCATTCTTAGTTTAAAGAAAATCGTTGAAGCCGTTTTAGACAAAATAGCAGAAAACTGAAAAATACTTTTCAGTGAACGCCCTTCCATTCATCCGATTTTCTTCAAACTCGGAATTTCAACAACATACTTAATTCTAATTAATATTATTTAGACCATAGGTTTGTGTAAGAAGCTGATATAGCACTTTAGAGGAAAACCTAACCCCACCCCTCCCTCAAAAGTGCCCTTAAACGAATTTTCCCAAAGAAATGTTTTAAAGAAAAGTTGTAGTTTTCTGTATGCATAGTTGACATATCAAGTTTGAAGAAAATCGTCGGAGCTATTTTTGAGAAAATTGCTAGAAGTAATAAAACCATTCAGTAAAGTGGTACTTCCGGTTGAGGAATTTTGACAGATGACCTACTGTCGGATCCCATGGTGATACTTAAACGGAATATCAAGTTCTTCCTTTCTACGAATTTTCGTTTTTTGACTCAAAATGAGCATTTCCGATGAAAACTCTTATTTTAGTTCCAACACCGATCAAAGGTTCGGTCAAAGTTCTATCTAAACAAAAACCAGAAATGCGATTTTACTATATTTTTTTTTTGTTTCCATCAAACAATAAAAAGTCCCCAGTTTCTTGCGAGTAGGAAACTCGCATCCAAACTAGTCGTATCATTTAAGATTTTCTAGGAAAATTTATTTTTGGAAGATTTTGAGGGGGCTGAAACGTTAAGCTCTACTAAATGCCGCTTCAGTCCAATTAACGGTTCTAGCATATCCAATTAAAATAGCTTGAATGCTTGCTAGAATTTCAACTTTGAAGATAGTAAGTTAATTGGAAGTGAAATTAATATTACTATCATTTTTGAAGGATGATATTTTAATTTCTCATCGCTTGTAAAAATTTTCTCATTCATCTCATTAATTTTTCACACAATGAAATTTGCCTTTTATTAGCTCGAAAGTTAATTATTTAAGACAAAAAGTACTCTAATTTATTGAATTCGCTTCTTTTTTAGAATTTTCGAAAATCTTGTAAAAAAAAAACCATCCACGCATATCATAAAAAATTGAGGGATTATTACATCTTCAAGGTTGTAACTTCAGTATAGGGTTGTTTGTTTCAGAGTATCAGTTTTCACATTTCTCTCTTACTGTTCGTGGACTGCATTGTAACTGCCACTTTGTAAAAGTGAACATTTGTGATTTCATTATGGGCAATATTTTAAAATATTTATATGAAGGAATAAATAAATACCGATTCTATTTTCAACTGAATTCAGCAATTAAATATCTTGAGCATTTAGGTGAAGGACGTATTGATTTAGAGTTAAATAAGTCAACAGGTATTGCAACAATTTTAATAAATAATCCAAAAAAGAAAAATGCTATTAGTGGTAAGTAAGCAATTTATATTTTACTGATAAAGTGTGAATTACATAAATTATCTTTCGACTAACAAACAATAATATAAATCATCCTCCACGTCTCATCAGCAAGCTCCGTTATTTCATTTAAATTGGTTCACGAAACTATTACCTGCTCTAGTGCAACCTTCTGTTTCTTTCGGAATTTCTGATTTTTGTTAAGTATTGACAGAATCAAATTTACCAATCACCCTTTACAAAATTCAGTAAAATCTCAATTTCAAAAAATAGATTTTTTTTTTTTTTTTTAGCATTATTAGGTTTTTGCATTTGCTGTAAAGGTCATAGCCATAAGTTACATAAATAAAAAAAATTGTTAAATTTCTCACTGAGGCGGGCCCATTCGATTTGAATTAAAGTGACTTTTATTATTTTATAATTTGTGCATTCATTTTAAACTACAACTTAAGCTTTGGTTTTTATTGATATATGTATTTCATAACAAGCATAAACCAACTTAAATCAGTTCATTGTAATTGCATATCTATGTATAGATATGTTTTTGAAACTACTCTGACCCTACGTCTAAGTTTGCGGTGTGAGCAGATATTCTTTTTACTCTCCCCTAGGGCCCTGGCCTTAATGCTGGTATTTAAATTGAATCCCTTAATAAAGGAGAATCTCCTTAATATATTAAGTCAAAATATATGCTTTTTTGATCTAGAATTCATTCTTTGGCAAGACTCTAGAGGAGTTCTGTTTGGGGGTAATTATATCTATAGTTCAGCTATTAGATATTGGTCGCCCGTGATTAAATGATTCAATTTTATATTTTCAGGTTTTAATATTTTATGAATAGCAGATATTAGCGTCTTGTGATTAGATATTGTGCTGACTAGTGGGGTGACATTAGAAATTTTCCACAATAGTGTTTAAATTAACTTAAATAAAATATGGACTTTCACTAATGTCTCTTCCATGGAAAGAGGATAATAATTGGCAGGAATCAGCCCGCGACTTGCTTATCCTGTTTCAAGTGTCAGCACAGTCTCGTATTTCTAGTGGCAGCACATTCTTTGTAGCACTTGTCCTAGGTTCTCATCAAGCTATCCGCATTTCTTAACAGAGAAGTCTGTTTTTCTTCTAAAGCCCTCTATTATGACTTACCTGCGGGAGCAGCATCCTCCCTTAGTCCGATAATAATACAACACTAAACTTACGAAGCTACCTCCATTGCTCTATTCAGTTCTTACTTTTTTTCGTGATTTACATTTATATAGCTTACATCTCACTTTGGTCCCAACACTTTTAATTATAAAAAAGTAAAAAAAATGTTTAGGCAAAATGATGGTGGATTTCTATCATGCCATATCTGAACTTGAAAACTGGACAGATGGGAAAGCAGTGATTTTACGCGGAGCTGGCGATTGTTTTTGTTCTGGTGGAGATTTGGACGTTTTTAAATTAATTGCAGAAGATGGCCGTACTGCTGAAATGTCTTTCTTTATGAGCTATGCAATGAAAAAATTGACAAATCTTTCTTTAATAACTGTTGCATATATAAGTGGACGAGGTAAGAGGTTTTTTTTTTTTTATAAACTAAATATAATTAACTACTGACAATATCATAATAAAAATATAAAAAGATTTAATTTCTTTTGTTCAAGAATTTAGTTTTTAACTAAAATACCTCGATGTGTATTATGGATGGGTTGCATTGCAGAGCGATAATTTCCAATACACAATGATATTCGTGGTATTGCCCAGTAAATACAGGCTGTACTTAAGAATGATATACCACTAAGGTTAATTTAATGGGCAAATCCGCAAAACCTCTCCAAAAAATGATAGGCAAAGTGAGAGTGCGACTTTTACGGTGTTCTGTGGCTAAGACTTTTTAGAGTTTATGCCCATTCTTAGATTTTACAGATAGGCCCCAAATGTTCCTAGGATTATTTGTTATTGAGAAATATAAGTTTTTAAAATATAAGTATTTATTATTATAAAAAAATTTCTACTTTTAGTTAGGGCGTCAGCGTTTAGGTAGGACCCCAAAGCATATGTGAAAAAAAATTGCAAATTACATTATGAGTCAATCTAGAAGGCTCAGATATTTTCAGATTCCAGATATTTTCAATTTCAGTTGAATGACTATTTGAAGGAATATATTTCCTAGATTTCAAACTATTTCAATCTGATTATATTTTCCAAAAATCTCGAAAGAGTAATTAATCACATGTGGAGTGGTTTTTAAGTCAATCTCTCTAGACAACTATTATCTTGATAGAGTATTCCAAGACAACTAACGTGTAATTTTAACAATTATGCCATTTTTTATTTGTACTATTACTGCCAGACGATGATCTGGTATCTTACAACATTGGTATAATAGTAATAAATGATATTTTTATCAATATTTTGTTGTCGTGTTTTTTTTATTTCCAGGTGCATTTGGTGGCGGCGCTGAAGTTGCATTGACAACAGATTTCTGTGTAATCCATCCTGATTCAAAAATTGCTTTCATTCATGCCACTATGGGCGTAACAACCGCTTGGGGTGGTGGATTTCGATTACGTGAACGAATGGGAGTGAAAGGTGCTCTTGACTTGTTACTCCAATCGAGAAGTCAAAAAGCTAATGATGCGTTTGAATTAGGTTTAGTAGATGGTATTTGTAATAATATTGATGAAGTTGAAACATTTATGGCTGAAAAATTGCGTCACGATGCCATAGTTGTGAAATCAATTAAAAAAACTATATTAGCTAATGATCCTTCAATGAGTACTGATCTGTTTGCTCAGTTACTTGGAGCAGAAAGTAATAAAAAAGCTCTTGAAGCGAAATTAAAACATACTTAACATTTTGTGAGAGTTAAATGAGAAATTGTAGTAGTGACTATTTTAACTGTATATCCAACTATATTTTAACTGTATTTTAATTTCCATTTGTTTTTGTATATATTACAGTACTGTAATTAATATTTTGTAAATATTTTATAAACTAAGATTCCATAACAGCAGTGCAGCCAGAATTAAAAAGTTAATGTACATTTGTGTTATTATTTTTGTACTATAACTAAATTAGAATGTTTCTCAAGGATATAAATTACATAAACACTTTTTTATTAACCAATAAATATTTGCTTTTAAGTAGAAACTAATACAAAGTTGAGTGAAGAATGAAAAATATTTTATAACTCCAAATCAAAGATTGCCAGACTGGAGAATGCTGGAGGTCGGGGAATATGTTAGCTAGGAAAATTTTACAATGATTACAATGAAATGAATCATTGAAATGAATTTTACAATGAAACTGGTCGCTGTTGTACTTGGGCTTTTAAATGATGGTTTAAATGCTTACCAGAGGGGCACCTATGCGAAAACTACGAATGTTTTTAAACTAACTGTCAGCCCTACCTCCTGATATCCCTTTAAAATCCATTTTTCAGAAAAGTGTTTAAAATAAAAGTGATAAGTATTTAATGTTTAGATAGAACATGAAGTTTACAAAATCGTCGGAGCCATTTTCGAGAAATTCATGAGAAACTAAAAAAAAATCGTTCAATAAAGGAACACTTCACGTTGATGAATTTGTCTGAAATCTTCGTGTCTGTTGCTTGTAGTGCTTAAACGAAATATCAAGTTTGATATATTTGTGACGTTATTTTTCGTTTTTGAGATGTTCTGTTAATACACCCATATATTTGCTAAAAATATTTTTTCCGTATTCAGGGAGTCCGAAAACATGTAGTTCCCATGAAAGCTCAATTTCGAAAATCTGACACGATTGCAATCCTTCCTCTTATCAAGAGTAAGAGAAAGTAAAAATTGCTACATCCTATTTCTTGTATGAAATTTATCCCTCTTAAAAAATATGATTTTCTGACTGCATTCGAGAATCGTGATAGCATCGTTTTCAATATCGATTTTCTTGGGAAAAGTTTATTAACAGGTTATAAGTTGTTGACCGTTGGAGGCATTTGAATTTCAAATTGTGCAAATTACCTTTCAAATTCTTTAGAATTTATGCAATTAGTATTTCTGATTATGTTTCCATCCACAGTGAATGTCGTTAGTTTAAATATGTGAAATATGTGTTTAAATATGTACGGAGTGTTAAAAATATTACGTACAAATTTTCAGCAATAGCAATTTTCTGAAAAATTAATATATTTTATTGCTAATTGATGGTTAAAAGTAGGGATTTTAAATGGACTTTTTTGTATAAGTAAAATGAATTATTAAATTTATATAATGTTATCAGCTTTTTTTAATTTTTTTTATTTGTAGAGTTAACCAGAATTAAAAATGTATGAAGACGACATGATGGAAACGAGTCAAATGGAGTTAGAAACTTCATTGTAAGCCGACCTTTCTTGTTATTTAATTCTATTTTCTACAGAATATCAATTTATATTTTTATGTAAAATAAATTTTTTCTCAGAATTGTATATTTGTTTTTAACGTATAAGAAGTAAAGAGGCTGTTAGTTTATACAGTAATAATAACAATTGATATATAATTGAGTTTGTAGTTTTTTACAAAATGACATTTGATAGTGTTTAACTTTAAGTGACTTTGAGGTACGAATGTATGAAAATTTTAATACCCAATTTTAAAATTTGTAAATGGTTCAGTTTTAAAGGATTTTCTAATAGTATTAGTCATATTCTAAATAATCCTTTTTTTAGATTGCCATATTTTAGAATTGAACCTGATAATGACCATTTATTTTGTATAAATAAAATATGCATCTTTCACATTTTCGAAACTGAAGTTTCACCGGAAAAATATTTTATGGCTTTCATAATTTGAAAATGATATTTGTTTCAAATTGTTTGTTAGCTTCGAAAAATCATAGGAAGTTCAGATTTAATATAATTCTCTTTGGGAAACACAAGTATCACGATTAAAAACAATTAACCAGAAGTTGTTACATCTGGTATTTTATCCGTCATAGCATGCATATTCATTTTGTTCCTGACGGTTTCGGGCAACTCACCAACAAGTGTGAGGGTAACAGAAATATTACGTTGAAGTGAACTCTTTAAACGAACTTGGTGAATTAGCTATGACGATGGATGCAAATCCGAACCGGTCAGGAACAAAATGAATTTGCATGCTACAATGGATAAAATACCAGTTGTTATCCAGCATTGCGGACCCACCCACATACATATTCAACAGAAGTTGTTACCTTATTGATTTTTGTTTCTTCTCAGTTTTTGTAATTTTAATTCAAGTGTGTCATAAATTTTGCCTTAATCTTGATATTCACTACACATATAGAAATTTCATTTTATTTAAGATCTTTCTTAATTCAAGATTTTTGGAATTTATGTAGGAATTGAAATAAGAAAAATAACTTATTCCTCAAATTAAAAAAAAAAAATCTTTCTGTTGAGCAAAGTTTCAACTTCCTCATACAGTGGTTCTCACAGTCGAATTGACAGTTTTTTCAAACTTGTTTTCCTAAATGTTTAGTTGGTGTAAAGGAGGTACCGTTTATTATTCACAGAAATAGTAGTTTAGAACAAACCTAACTCACAGTTCTCCAGAACCCCTTAAGATCATTTTCCAGGAAAAAATTTTAAATGGGATTGTATATCTATATTTATGTGTATTTGTACTAAGTTTAAAAAATAAAAGTAGCTGTTTCGAGAAATTTGCGATAATGAAAATAAAAGCATTCAGTAGAGTCGTAATTCAGACTTTAAAAATTGTCATGTCACCTGATGGTATCCTACAGGAATGGCAAGTTTCAGCGTTTTGTGACCCTACAGTTTCGTTAAAATCATAGATAGATAGATTCTAACGGGGGAATTGGCTCTTCAGCCTACGCCACCGCGACACCCCAAGGATCTATTGTATCACCCCCCCGTTAAAATCATACCCAGAGAACTAATTTAATAAAAGAATACTCAAGGAACTTTTCAGTGAATATTCAGTTTGTAGATTTGACGCGACAGAAAACTTCCACCGACTAGTAAGAGAAGATAAAAATAAGGAATTTAAAACTTACTAAATTTAAATAACTTATTGCTTTTATTTTAGGGCGAATTCAGACGAAGAAATTTTAGAATCTAGCTATATTGGAGTTGAAGTTCCTTCGCGCATTGATTTTGGAAGTAGATTTAATAATCTGTTTACTCCAAAAAAGCAAAATACCATTATTCAGAGGATAGATTCACCTATGATTATAAGTACAGATTTTCCTCAAATAAAAAGAAACTTATCAACGGTGAGTGACAATGGTAAGTAATTTTTCATTTTGTTTTTTATAAAAGGATATTCAGCTTTCCTAACGCTTAACTAAGTGTAATTTAACACCTTCTGTTAAAGCTATAGACAACATTCATAAACCCATCTGTACTAACTCACACTTTACCTGTGATGATACTAAAAATGACGAAGTTATTGAAATAAGTGATGATTCCGAGTTATCTGATGTTGATACTCCTAATAAGCCAGATAATGATAGTTATGATGATCATATGGAAGTGCAGAGTCCATTCAGACAAAATATTTCCAATAATGCTTCATCTTATGGTTCAAGTAGATTTCCATTGAAAGAAATAAATACTAATAAAAAAGATAACGTCGTTAAATCCTTGAAGCGTTTTGTTCAAGAAAGGTTAGACTATATTGATTTATTTGAAACTTCAATTTTTTAGCACTTAGTATGAAATGTTGCAATTATTTCATTTTTACCTTTACTTTGATTTATTTGAATACTACACCAGTTGGGGACTGCGCCACCAGATCATTGCATTCCAACTGCTGAACATTGTTTTTGAACTTGTATCAATCTTTTATTCTTGTGAGCAGACGCTAAACCCAATTAATTTAATTGAGTAAGTACCCCATAGTGGGAAGTTGTGAACAAAGTTATTGAAGTTTGAATATCACAACGAAATTGTTCATTAACCCAGAATGTCGATTCCAGGAACATGTAAGTCCAACCATAATATATCCATTGAGGGGAGACTTTTGAATCATCCGCACCTTCGAACGTTCGAAGGCTGCGTGGTCCCCATCGCTTTCTCTGATAATTCCATTAGCAATAATTGTTAATATCATTAACATTAGAACCAACAAATTATTGTAGAGAGTTGACTGCAGCTTTATGCTTCTGTCGCACCACCAGAGTGCGGATTGATACTCTTATCCTGACGATGGATGAGAATCCGAAACCGGTCAGAACCAACAAAATGTAGCATGCTATGGCGGATAAAATCGGACAATTATTAATTTCAGAGATTATTTTTCAGGATAACAAGTCTTATTATTGAGTCAAGATTTTTGTCAATTTCTTTTTTTGTAGTTTAAAATTTCTTGATGAAGTTGTTTTATTTCGAAATAAAGTAATATTAATACTATTAAAATTCTTTCATTAACAAATTATTTCTCTCAAATGCATGTAGAACTAAGCAACTTAGTGGGCGGAGGTAAATGACGTCAGTTTCTAGAAACCTTTGGCAGTGAGTGTTTAGGTGCCACCCACCACTAAGTTGCCGTACTATAATTGGCGCAACAGCCCTTGAAGGACTAGACGGCGATTTGTACTGATGGTGGGGGTGGTAAGCACGCTGAGGTTCCCACCGCCCTCTAGTTCTGGCCTTCGCTATCTAGGTTTGTTAGCTCTGTTGCTCCCCACTTTTGTGGATTGTAGATTGCTGAAGGGGATTATTGCACTGCGACCTGAAAGATTTATTGTGCCCCCGCAGCCTTCTCCAATGCACAGCCGGCCTCTAAGCAGCGATCTCTAGCTACAGAGAACACGGCCCATCACCGGACAGTGCGTTGTAGTGGCTCCTAGGAAGAAAAAATCTATGGGCAGCGTGCTGGATTCGAACTCGGGACCTCCGCATTGCTAGTCCAGCACGCTACCACTGAGCTAATCCCTTCCTTCTCCTTTGGCTTTCGCCAATTAACTAGGGACGCAGACCCTACTTTGTACTGTGTTTCCCCGTGTCTGTAAAGTGTAGACTGTATGTAGCTTAAGTTTATTGTGTATGTTCTGATGAAGTGCATGGAATACTGAGCTATGGTAAACCGTGAGGTCGCTACTTCCCAAGTAACTACATGCAACAGACACCCCTTGCGGGCATCCCCCCCCTTTTCTCTTGATGCTGTTTCGACGTTTTTGCCCTTGCAGAAATTCAATTCCATGCGTGAGGGCTATTGTAATAGAATTTTATTTTAATATTTTAAAACAAAATTCTATGGAGACTTACTTCAGTTTCACAACTGTATATATGTGTAAGAGGTTACTTAATTTCTTTTTCATGCAGCTTAATTTGAATATTAACATAATTTTGTGGTAGTTGTTGCAACTCATATTAGTCATAGTTACGTTGCTAAATTTACATTAAAAATATATATTTTTTGTAGTAGAAACAATGATACAAATAAAGATTCCATTGAATATGATAGTGACTGTATGGAAGTGCAAAGTCCATTTAAATCTATAACGAATAAATCGAAGACAGGCAAATCACCTAAAGCTGACAAAAGCTTTATAAGGGCTTATGAAAGCATTTTCAACAAAAGGTATGTAAAATAATATGAAAGAACATTAATTAATTCTAATTTGTATTTGTTAATTTATTTATCCATCGCCAACTCTTGGCACTTTAGCCATTTCGTTTCTATCAGCCCAATAGAGAGCTGTCCTTCTCTCAAGAGGGCATTATCCAGAATACAGTGACTGCTGCGTTTCAAAAACATACAAACATTTAAATGGTCGCCATAGAGGGGCAATGGTCATTACACAAAACCCCGATCGTCCTAACATGTTCAGGTAGGTTAATCATGCCGCCTCGCCAGCCTGAAATTTGCAGCAAAAACATATCTGGACAGATTACCTAGGATGGTTGCGTCGATTAGCGTGCTCCAGAATTCCTTTCTGATGCGCTGTTGATGTATGCAATGATCGCTTTTCCAACCTTCCCCTCTATTTCCTTGCAGGAATTTAGATAGGGGATAGGTCTGGTTTTCTTTTCGAGGTTGCATCCCTCTTTCCAAGCCGGTCTGTCTCTTCATTGCCATAAACGCCACAATGACTAGGGATCCATTGATAAATAATCTGCCATCCTTTTTGAATAAGATTCCCTAGTTCTGCTTTTAATTCTTCTACTAAGGTATTTTCACTTATGACTTCTTTGGTGAGAGCTATAATTGTAGCTCGGGAATCTATAAAGATCCCAGCCTTCCTTTTGTAAACGATTTTGGAGAGAAACTTGGCCGCTTCTCTTTCAGCGATCACCTCAGCTTCGAAATTAGTAGCTCTGGCTCCTGCTGCAATCACCCCCGGGAATTCCTTTTTATAGACGCCACTTCCTCCAGCCAACTTTAGTCTCGGTTCCGCAAATCTGTCAGTGAAGACTCCAAACCATGTCTTTTCCGGACATTTTTATTATTGTTGAAAGAGCAATTTCTTTCAAATCTGCGGTTAACGCTGTGCTAGTGCTGGTATTCATTCCTATCGATAAGGAAAAGTTGGGAATGGCGTATCCAAAATTCTGGTGGAAATCTTAGGAAACTGTGTCGGTTCATCCGAGAGATACTTCAGTTTTACAACTGTAAATATGTAAAAGAGGCTACTTAATTTTTTTTTCATACAGGCTAACCTAATTTTTTACATAATTTTGTGGTAGTTATTGCAACTCATATTAGTTATCAGTTATGTTGCTAATTTTCATTTAAAACATACATTTTTTTTTAGTAGAAACAATGAAGCAAATAAAGATTCAATTGAATATGATAGTGACTGTATGGAAGTGCAAAGTCCATTTAAATCTTTAACGAATCCTTCTGAAACGAATAGATCGAAATCAGGCAAATCACCTAAAGCTGATAAAAGCCTTATAAGGGCTTATGAGAGCATTCTCAACAAAAGGTAAGCAAAATAATATGAAAGAATAATAAAAATCAGCCATCATAAAAATAATATCTTTTTTGCTTTTGAACTGTCGCTAATTGCCTTGTAGTTTCGAAATAATGCGTGTATTATTGTTTCCTTTTCGAATTTAACCCGAGTCATTACTTTTTCTAGTCTTGAAATTTGATTAACTAGGTATTAAGTAATTAATATTTTACTTCTGTAAGGAAATTTATTCGTTTAAAATTTAGGATAGTCACTTAATAATTGGTTAGGTTATTTTTATTGGTTTTAAATATTCGAAAACGAATTCTATCTAGAAACTGGTGATTCTCTATCTTTGAAGTTGAAGTCTCTACCTCTAATGGTTGAAGTTTTGGATTAGATGGATGCATGCCATTTGTAACTACCATACAAAAGATTCAAATTAATAATTGAATTATTGCAGATAATAAATTATTTAATGGGCCTTGTAGTGATAAATATCTGTCAGATGATATCCTGTTTTCAGCTTGTTATATATGGTTGCTATAGCCTAGCTAGTTCAGATCGGAATTTTTCCCTTATCTATTATTTAAGAAATAACAATATATAAGTTAGTTCTTAAAGTTCCCAGCCTTTTTAGAAAGAATAAAATCCAAACCAGTGAATTTCCAGATTTCCAAGCTAAAGATTGCCTGTTGGCAAGATAAACCTAATAGTTGCATCCAATAGTTAACTATCTCCGTAGCCAACATATCTATTTTAGGGAAGTCAGTTTACATGTTGTTTGAGTTGTTTGGTGGGATACTCGCATAGATGACAACATCCCTGAAGAAGTAACTAGTTCTCTTTCCCAACATAATATGGAAACTTGTTACTTTATTATAGTTCTTAGTTTTTCGCAAGTGTCCCTGTTTTTTATTTTTACAGACAAACAGTTGTATGATAATAAATGGAATTATTCTTTGAACAAGTTCGCCACAAGCAATATTGCCTTTGGCAAATGGAGATAAAAAAGATATAATTTTGCGTAATCAGAACATCGCTTCTCTACGGAATGCCGAATTTGTATTGCCGCATATGGTCATGCAAAACAATAGGTTTTTGGTGGAGGTTGCAACCAGACGAGACTGTTAGGACTTTGGTTTGGGACTGTGGTTTGGTATAAACCGATGATTCGCCCATAATAGACTTCAAGGTGGTTGCTGGATTGGATTCTAGATACCTTTTTGCTCTAGTTTTAGTTCATATAAATAAACCGCATTTATACCTGATAAAACCGTTAATGGATGAATTGGATGATTAAAATCCATGGTCTTGGAAGTCTGCATGGTAATGGACGCAGAACCTAGAAGATCATATAAAATATAGACCACTAAAATAAATCTGAAATAACCCAGTATTTAAGAATTGCTCGTTGTTCAGCGTATACGTAGTTGGAGACGTCTCCAATACTCTTTTGGCATGGAGAAATTTGAAAAATTGAATAAACATTGGTACGGTACCCTAGAAAGCTCTTAAAGTAAGACTTTCGGGTAAAAGGCCGAGAGGAAGAAGGAGATGGACCCGGGAGGACAGTATGAAAATAATTGCGGCCGGAGGCAGTGATCGGGCCAGCGCTAGGAGCTTGTAAAATAGAGATCAGTGGCGATTTTTGTCAAACCTCTACACCTTAGGGTAGATGAGGTGAAAGATAAGAAGAAGAAGACTAAGCATTTATGCAGTCAAAATTTGGAATAGAACTAAAATATTTGCAAATTCAATTCTAATTCGATCTTCACGAATTTATCAGCAAAGAAAGGACAGTATATTGTGGAGGTAAACTTTATAAACAGTAAACAAAATTTATAAATAGAAAATAAACAGTTTATAATAGAGTACAAAAATAGTTAGATAGGATGACAAAATCAGTTGGATAAAGAGAACCAAATAGGAGTTAGAAGGAAATTACATACAAATCTACAAGATGTAATAAATTATATGTATATACTAAGCTTAATTACATAAACATTTCAAGGACTTAAATTAACAACTTATTAACAGATGATATTCTTATTTTATTTTTTTTAAAAAAAAGAAACGTTACCATGGTGGGAAAGACACTTTTATTTGGAAAATAAAATTAAAGGTTTATTATTTTCAAATTTTTACATTTTTTCAAAATTCATGTCTTATAATTTCTTAGTTTTAATATCGATTTTTAATCCTACCTTGTTGTCTTCTCTTATGGAGGAATATTTGTTTTTTATGCTAAGTAAAAATTGCAATCTAAAACCATAATGCAAACTGCTTTATTTGGCGAGTGAGTGGTTTTCTATACTATTTTTTTTTTAACTATGCGTATATTTTAATACGATTATAAGATAACATTATCTTAATATGAATCGAGTATTATTTATTTATTATTTATGGATGGCCTCCATCAAAATGACTAAAAGATTTATGTATCAAAACACCTTATGTATAAAAAAAAGCCTAGTGCCAGAAAATTTCTAAACATTTGAAACTAGCTCAGGTGCACCGCCAAGCTGAGCGTTGCGCATTATGGATTCGATTTCCGGTCTTGACATTGCGTTTAATGTGATTATTAACACGAGTTATTTAATAATAAAGGTGTTTGCTATCTACTTGCCAACTTTTCAACTATAGTGTGTCCAAAAAAAAAAATAGCATTACTTTACGTTTAATGGCTCTGTTTCTACAGTTTTCAAATTTCATTTGTCAATTTTTAATAACTCGAAATTTGGTGACACAGTCGATTGTCCATTATGTTATATAGTGAAAAATTGGTGGGTGAACAGTTTAATACAGGGATACCGCAACAACACCCTGAAATAATGTGAACAAAGTGTAAAATTAAAATAAACCCTTATATGTATAATAAGCTTAGTATTTTTAAAGAACTCGTTGGGGCCGCTTTTAAAAAAATTCTCCAAAAACTTTATTAAAGAGGCATTTGTGATGAAGCTGGGACAAAAATTGTGTCAAACCTCTTTGAGAATTCCAAACACTTTGAAATTTGAACTACTTGCAATTTTTTCTTTTTCTTATTACTTAAGAGTAAGTATTGCATTCGTATTTTCCGATGAAGGAAAATATATGATTCGAGATCTCTGCTTACGAAAAATTTCCTTTTTAAGAGCGTCTATGGTGGAAACAATTAGGAACAATATAAATCAAAAATGAAAAATTGGAACTTGCAACTTGATATTTTGTTTTGGAATCAGAAGGAGAGTGTCACTTGGCTTTAAACCAAATTCTTTCAACCGAATTTCATTCTCTCTCTCTCTTATTTTTTGTTATAGTCCTGAAAACAACTCCAATGTTTTGCTTTAAAAATAGAAATTTTTTGTCAAAAATTGACCTCTAGTCCTCCCTAAAAACTGTCTTAATTAATTAATAACTGTAAACGTTCCCCTCTTTATATAAAATTCAGAGTGTATAAATATTTGTAAAAATTATTTTATTTAAAATTCTTGATCCTGAATATTGAGAAAATTTCAGTTTTCCATATTAGATTTTTATTTTGCTTTTGTTTCAGTTATATTCCTGTCATAAACATGGAACAGTAAGAAAGAAGCATCAAACATTTAATTTAAATTAAATTTGAAATATAATATTTCGCCATTAAATTAAGCTGCTACCAAAATATTTTATCCCTTTATATTTATTATGGATTTTATTCTATAAAAACGCATTATTGGTACCTTCATCACGCGAAACTGGTTCGGATAACCTATTCCCATTTACTTCTGTAGAAATATTCTCTTTTCTTATGCGACTTCACCTTGCTTGATGAATCATTATACCGCAATAGAGGTATCTCCCTGCATATAGTTCGCCAACTCAATTATGACATTATGTTCTGTACAATAATTTATAAAAATTTAAATTGAATTTTCTGCTCTATAATAACACTAATTTTATTTTTTCCAGGTATAGTGTTGAGAAATTAACACCTAAAGAAAAGGGTTACGATGAAACTCTGTTATCGTTTCTAAGTTCACTTTCAGGTAATAATTTTATACTTTCCTTACTCCAAAAAATCTGGTGTGAAACACTCACACAACTTTCTCTTACTCCAGTTCTCAAAATTATGATTGACAAATTTTATAGTCACTATACTAAATTTAATGAAATTCGCCGAAAACTGAAAAAACTGTTCAGTAAAAGCGCACTTCCGGTTTACTGATTTTCTTGAAACTTGGAATTTTGGCCATCTATTTATTTCTAATTAATTTTGTGTGGATGATAGAATTGTATAATCAATCAACTATGATAGCACTTTAAAGAAAAACATAACTTTTGGCAAAATTGTCCTTAAATGAATGTTCCTAGAGAAGTGTTTTAAATAAAAGTTGTAGATCTTTGTATGGTACTTTATATAAGAAGTTTCAAGAAAATCATCGGAGCCATTTTTGATAAAATGGCGAAAAAGTGAAAAAAACATTTAGTAAAGTGGTAAATTAAACGCACTTCCGGTTATGCGATTTATTTCAAACTTGGAATTTCAACAATATATTTAATTCCAATTAACTTTATTTAGATGAGCGAATTGTCCAATAAACTGAAATAGCACTGTAGATAAAAACCTAACCCCACCCCTCCCCCAAAAGTGCCCTTAAATGAATTTTCCCAGAGAATTGTTTCAAATAAAAGTTGTAGCTCTTCGTATGTGTAGTTGATATACTAAGTTTGAAGAAAATCGTCGGAGCCATTTTTTAGAAAATCGCAAAAAAGTAAAAAAACCAACTAGTAAAGTGGTACTTCCGCTTCTGGAATTTTGACAGATAACGTACTGTCAGATCCCTTGTGATACCTAAACGGAATATCAAGTTTGAACTTCTTACGAATTATACAATTCGCTTGCGTGCGTGTATGTATATGAACAGCATAGTTAAAAAACGAAAAATCGTAGAAGTTCAACCTTGATAGTCTGTTTAGATATCACCATGGGATCCGACAAATAGATCATCTGTCTAAATTCCTCAACCGGAAGTGCCATTTTACTGAATGGATTTTGCACTTTTTTCCGATTTTCTCGAAAATGGCTCCGATGATTTTCCTCAAACTTGATATGTCAACTATGCATACAGAAAACTACAACTTTTCTTTAAAACATTTCTTTGGGAAAATTCATTTAAGGGCACTTTTGGGGGAGGGGTGGGGTTAGGTTTTCCTCTAAAGTGCTGTATCAGTTTCTTACACAAACCTATGGTCTAAATAATATTAATTAGAATTAAGTATGTTGTTGAAATTCCGAGTTTGAAGAAAATCGAATGACTGGAAGGGCGTTCACTGAAAAGTATTTTTCAGTTTTCTGCTATTTTGTCTAAAACGGCTCGGGAAAACGGCTTTTCTTGAAAATCATTATTTTCTTTAAACTAGGTATATGAACTACACATATAAAGAGCTACAACTTTTATTTGAAACATTTCTCCTGGCAAAGTCATTTAAGCGGGCTTTTGGGGAAGAGGGGTTATGTTTTTCTCTTATGTGCTATCAAAGATGATTATATAATTCTACAATCCAAATCAAATTAATTAGAAAATAACAGACGGCCAAAATTCCGAGTTTCAAGAAAATTAGTAACTGAAACAGGTTTTTTCAGTTTACGACGAACTTCGACGACTTTCATTACATTTTGACCACTAACTATAAAATTTTGAAACTAGAGTAAGAGAAAGTTGTATGAGTGTATCACATCAGATTTTTTTATTTTATTTTTTGGAAACCTAGAATCGCCAAAGAATTTATTTTTTAAGCATCTTTTTGAAGAAATCTACCGATGATAGAACCATGAGAAGCTGCTTCTGTATCCCTTACTGAAGGCCTAGACGACCTAATCAATATGCAAAATAATTTTCTAATTTTTAATTTTGTTTATAGATTTTTCGCACAACAAGCGTAGTTACAACAGTTTGGTCTGGTTAATTACTTTTTCTATTAAGAGGAAATATTGTATTCGTGACAGATTTTGGGTCGAAATTGTATTTTTATCCGAAATTTTGTAGGAACATGAGTATAAAAAAGTGTTTTTTTAGAAATTGGCATTTCACTCTTTCTCTCCCTTTGTCTGTCTGAGTGTGTATGTGTATATTTATTTCATATGTTTCATTAAAATATTAATGTGTAATCCTATCAAATATTTAACAAACAAAAAATTAGTGGAATTATTATAAAATTAATTAAATGAAGTAAATTGAGACAAACTAAAACAATATACAGAAGTAAAAAGTTTCAATGTCAATTTAATATTGTTATTTCAAGATTTTTTTTTATTGGTATTTATCAGTTTTTATTTTATTGGCAAATCGAATAAATTGATACAAGAACTGTTTTGAGAGTAATTGTTGTTTTGATAGATCTTGTTAATATAGATAGATGATTTTTTTTTCACAAGATAATCTTAAGGAACCTAGAAAACTTTGAGATTGTTATAAAAAGATAGGTAATAGTGTTTTGCATGTTTTTATCTTAGCCATACTGACAACAATCTAAGGCAAATAACTTTATACAAAATTTATCGTATGCAAATATACCATATATACTATTTTTAATGTCATGATGAATATTTAATTTTAGATAAGACGTATGGTTTACCTTGCCATCCAGGAGCAGTTTTTTTTAAAAGACATTTTAGGAAGGCTAAAGCAAGTTTAGCTCGACATTTATTTTACATATACAATGAACATATTTTTGATAATCAAGTATGTAGGAATTTTTATTATTATAATTCATATTTATTTTCTTTTTTAATTATATTTATAATAGACCAGTTTATAAGAGAATATTTTTAATGATTTTGATCACTTCATATATTTTTAGTTGCCAAGGGATATGCCAATTAAATGGAGTAAAAAACTGACTTCATCTTGTGGAATTACTACTACAAAAGTTGATATAAATCCTGATACAAAAACAGAGAGACATTTTGCTTATATCACACTTTCTAAAAAGGTAGTTTAATTTGTTTTATTTACAATTCTCTTTTTGTAAACATATTGTTGATGATGGTATTGGGATGTTTAAAGGGAAGGGTAGTGTGTTTAGTTGTACATTTAAATGTTGCATGTTTGTAGCGAGAGTGGCCAGGGTCGACTTAAGGCATTTGCCAGCGTCGTAACTGTATAGGGTCCCTCTGCTCGAGGGTTCTCGTGCCTCGTCTATTAAGCAAGTAAAACATGAAAGAAACTGACATAGAGAATTATTATTAATTCGCTGTGGGAAGGGATCCAAAGCCCCATTGGAGCCATATAGCTACCCCAAGAAAAACTATAGAAAACCGGGTCTAGAACAAATATTCAGACCCAGGTCTAACCCATCTAAGATTCACCGCAGTCCAATAAATCGGACAATACCCTCAAAGGGAAATATCCTAAGCTCTTCCTCAGACATCCTGTTCCGACCAAAGGTCCTGAACCTCACAACCCATGCAATCTATTATAAGATGGATGGGTGTTCCCTCCTCTATCTCACAGACTCTAAAAGGGATCACGCAGGAGCCCCATTACATAGAGTGTCTCCAAAGGATCCAACCAGATGCTTGAGAGAGATCGTGAAAAACAGCAACATCTCACTAATAGCCTTGTACGAACCCTAAATGAGCATCTTGAAGCTAACCATGACTGGACGCTTAATAGACATGTGCCTGAAGATATACCAACAGCAGGCTCGAGACCAATGAGAGGAAGAGAGGCGCCTAATCTGGCAAACCTATCTACCTCCTTTTTCCCAAAAATGCCCATATGACCTGGTACCCACACTAGAAGCACATCCTTCAAAGAAGAAAGTTCTTCCAGTGTTTTAGAGCATGGATGCATGAGCAGTGGCATGGAGCAGTGTTCTAGTACAAACCTGGAAGTGAAGAGACATGCCTTCAGACATAGAGTAGATAATAATGAACATCTTTCTATATTTAACAATCTATTCAAGATATTTTAGTGTTATATTTGTATACAATAGTTCATATTATACTAACTGCATACATATTAATCCATCATATTCTTACTAACTGCATACATATTAACCCACAATCTCCTCCTTCATATTAGGAACCCATTATCTCCTCCTCCTCCACGAACCCTCCCCTAAAGTTTCAAACAGGAATGAGGTCTAGGAAGAGAAAATCTAAGGCAGTACTGCTGTACTCGAATCCGGGACTCCGCGTTACTAATGAAGGGGGCTACGACTGCGCTAATCCCTTCCCGTTGTTAATATAACAAGTGTCGGCATTTTTATGGAGAAAATCGCAGGGAACGGAAAAATCTGCTCAGGAAAGTCGCATTTCTGGTCAACAGATTTTCTTCAAACCTATAATTTTGACAACTTATTTAGTTCTAATTAGTGTTACATAGATGATAGAATCGTTTATGAATTAAAACAGCACTTTAGGAGAAAATATATCCCCACCTCTCTTCCAGTACCCCTTAAATGAATTTTCCCGAAGAAATATTTCAAATAAAGGTTGTTATTCTTTATATGTATAGTTGATATAGGAGCTTAAAGAAAATTGTTGGAGTCATTTCCAGAAAATTGTTTTTTTTTTTGTTTTTTTTTTCGGCCATAGCCATATACAACCTTTCAGTTTACTGATCTAACAGTCTATCAGACCTACAGCTAGTATTTATTATTCACAATCTTAATCAATAATAAGCGAACTTACAGTTATTCAAACTAATTCCATAAACTAAGGGGTGGGGTGGAGTACTCGATACTCCTCACACCCCATTATACTTAAACCTAAATTATAATTAATTTTTGTCAAAATGTACGCTTCAAAGTTTGTTACTTGCGAGTTTATTTTCCTCTTTATTTTTTATATTTTTATTTTCCATCCTTTATAAATTCAAATATAGCCTCCACAGTCTCTTGTATTGGTTCTATTAATATACTTTTATAATAGAAAGGATTATCCAACTGTTTGGATAGCTTACTAAACATCTTGTTTCTCTCCTCTTCGTATTTAGGACAAATCATGAGAATATGCTCCAAGCTTTCAGACATTTGACATTGGCTACAATTCGGGGAGCTCTCTATATTAATTTTATTTAAATATTCCTTACACAAGCCATGGTTTATCCTAAGACGACTCATGATGCGAGCTTTATTCTTTTGAACTGCCGATTTTCCATACCAGGGCTTCTTTCCAACTTTAGGGTTTATTGATTTGTAAAATAACGCTTTTCTCTCCGAGGTATATTCATTTTGCCATTCGTTAACTAAGGAGTACTTGATCTCGGGATACAAGTCTGTAAAAGGGACTTTCACATATAACATTTCGCCTTCTTCTACGGCTCTCTTCGCTAAACAATCTGCTCTTTCATTCCCTTTGATCCCAACATGGCTCTTATCCACATCAATTTGATGGTGCTCCCCTCTTCTTTCATAACATTAAACATATCAATTATTTCCAGCAAAATGTAATTTGTGTGCATAGATATTTTCATATTTTCTAAAGAGACCATGGCACTTTGGCTATCTGTTAATATAATCGCATCCTTAGCAGATATAGATTTTAGATATTTCAGTGCCATTAATATCGCAGTCATTCGCAAGTATAAATACTAATTATATCTGGTCATTTATACATTAATTCAGTTTCACTTTGTGGATCGTACACACTACTCTATTAATTTTAGATCCGTCTGTATAAATTAACTAAGCTGTAGGCCAGTTAGATCTTAAAAGTTTCTGTGAGATATATTTGAAAAATGCCTGTCTATACTGTAATCATTGTAAATGGAAATTTTTTATTTTGAGACAATTGGAAACAGAAACTTTCAAGTTTATTTCCCCGTTTAATTACTTCGTAAAATTTCGAAAACTTTGTAAACGACTGACATAGAAGAGGAGATGTTTTCTTTTCCCAATATTTGTTAGTTAAATCATATATGCTCAAATTACAAATTCTGGTATATAATTCTGGATTACTAGCCATAATTCTAAATAGAAATCTTTGAGATAACATTTCCCTTCTGTATTTAAGAGGCATTTCGCCTTCATTCAAGAGAGCGCTTATGGGGGTAGAATTCAGAAGTCCTAGGCATAATCGAATACATTTGTGATGAATAACATCTATTGTGTGAAGTCTAGTTCGGCTAGATTGTCCATAAAATATACAACCGTAATCAGTAATGGACCTGATGCAGGATTTATAAAAAAGTAAAGTCCCCAAGAATTGTGAGTGACCATTCCCAATATATTAATAGGTTTCTCTAATTTTTCAATTGTAGTTTTAATATGGTTAGTCCAATTTAACTTACTATCTAAGAACATGCCTAGGAACTTTATATTGTTCTTAACCGGAAACAAATGGTTCCCTAATTGTACCCGATCTTGTATATCCGGCCTTCTATTACGAGTAAACAAGCAGCAGGCAGACTTTTCCACTGATATTTCCAAACCACTATCAATACACCATTTTTGCATTTCAATAACAGCATCACTCAATATAATTTTACATTCTGTTATATCTGAGCTAGTTACAAATAAACAAATGTCATTAGCATATTGCAATAATTTAACTTTATCAGAAAACAAACCCTTTAACTCTGCTGTATATAATGTATACAAGATAGGGGATAAAATTGCCCCCTGTGGAAGGCCACTTTTCGCATAACGTAGTCCAGTTAATTTATTATTCACTTTTAAATAAATGATTCTATCATTAATTAAATTTATTATATTATTTATAAATTTTGTCGGCAGGCCTAATGTAAATAATTTAGTTGCTAAATTTGGAAGAAGAATGTTATCATATGCACTCTTAATATCTATAAAAAGTGCTATTGTAGACTTTCCTAAAGTAAAACCTATTTGTGTGTCTGTTATTATTTCTTAGGCTGTGCAAAGTGGATTTTCTCTTTCTGAAGCCATATTGAGTGGAGGGCATTTATCATTATATCCTAGCCACCATTCAAGTCTATTTTTTAAAATTCTTTCAAAAGTTTTCATCAAACATGACGTCACTGAAATAGGGCGATATGATTCACTTATATTGGCTTTTTTATTCGGTTTCAAAATTGGGACCACTACATACTCTTTCGAAGCTGATGGAAAGTTGCCTGATTTCCAAATGTCATTAAATATATTTAATAAAATTTTTAGACTACAATTGGATAATTTCCTAATTATTGGGTACACTATTTTATCTTTACCTGGTGCTGTATTATTTGTGTTTTTGATAGATTTCATTAATTCAGACATCTAAAAGGTTTATTAAGAAAGTGGTCGGGCTCATAATAATTTAATTCAATCCTAGGCTGAACAAAGTCAGGAGTTAGTTTTTGTAAAAATTCGTCTGTCCATCCGTCGTCTATTAAGGGTTCACTATTTATCATTTTTTTACTTTTTACTTTTTTAATTTGATCCCATATATTTTTAATTGGTGTATTTTTGTTTAAATTTTGACAGAAATTGGCCCATGATTTTCGTTTTGCCTCTTTAATTACTTTCTTTACAATAGCTACTTTATGTTTATATTTAATGAAGTTAGATAAATTAGGACGTTGTTTATATTGCAGGTATGCTTGTTTTCTGTTCTGTATAGCTATTTGACAGTCCACAGTCCACCATGGATTGTAGTATTTATTATTACCATTACTACTATTATATGTTGGTATAGAATTTAAACAAGCGTTGTTATTCAATGTGTGAAGAAAACTTTCATAATTTGGCGTTATATCTTCATTGTACAATATATTATTTATCATATAATTTTGAAATAAGTTCCAGTCAGCTTTATTAGTATTCCACTTACGCAAATTGCTGTATGGCGTACTTGTTTTTAGTCTCATGTTGTTCGTAGAAATAATAATCGGTACGTGATCGGAGCCCATTGGATCGTCTATCACTTCCCATTCAAAATTCGGAGCTATATTTATAGAACAAAATGAAATATCTATGGCTGAATTACTCGACTGGGTCCTACGGTTAACATATGTAGCAGTTCCGTCATTTAAGAATATTAAATTCGATTCGTGCGCGGCCTCTAATAAATTTCTTCCGGCATTATCACTCCAGTCCGAACCTATTGCAATGTGGTAACAATTAAAATCACCTAACACTACTATTGGTCTAGGAAGGCTGTTGAAAAATCTAAGCCATTCATTTTTGTTTATAATGTGATGCGAGGAATTATATATTGAAACTAAATTAATTGTATGACTGTGACTTAATTTTAATTCCAGACCGATATTAAATAATCCTGTAATTTGATATATACTTTCTAGAACCTTGTACGTTATATTGTTTTTAACTAAAATTGCCGAACCTGCTTTACCGTCTGCACGATCATGTCTGAATATATTAAAACCTCTTTATCTATAATTTACTCGCGGTTTGTACCAAGTTTCAGGAAGAGCGATTATATTTACTTCATTTGTTTGAATGAAGGCCTCAAGTTCTGCTTTTTTACCTAATACCGATCTAGCATTCCATTGTAGAATTTTAATTGAATCGTGGATACTCATTTAAGAAAAAATTTAAAATTTAAATAGCTAAATGAATCATTAAAACTTAGTTTAGACTAATACAACTTATTTACTTATTGTTTAAAACTCTTCCAACTACATACAAATAAGGATTTATTTTCATTGTAAATCCTCTTTCAAATTATTAATCCTGTCCTCGATTAACATTTTTACTTTCTCATCTTCCCAGTCTTTAATATTAGTTATATCTACGCTTCTTATAATAGATAATACCACTTCATAAACTATATATTTATTTTGAGTTGAATTATTCACATTTATTTTTTGGGCGATACGGGTTATATTGGATTATACCTCCAGTTTATATTTAGTCATATTTTGATTATACATTAATTCTTTATCAATAAAATTTTTAATTTTATTTTCTGTGGGAGACTGAATTCGTCTTTTTGTCGTTCGTTTATATGAGGAGGTACTGGTAAATACCCTATTACAAATTCCGTTACTATTGTTTAGTAGAGAAAGAACAAGCTTTTAAGTCATTTAAACTCGGGACTACCTCACTATCCGCTATAGCGGCAAACGAATTAGGGCTGAAAAATCTCTTAGCCTCAGAGGATGAATTGTTATTATTCGCCATAATCTCTTTTATTGTTTTTTTTTTTTTAAAGGCAGGACATAACATACGATTGGTGGAAGTATGGCTAGCCCCTCCACAGTTCACATACTTATTGTCAGGCGATTTACAATTATTAACCTCATGGTTTTCACCACATTTCTTACACCTTAAATGCCCTTTACATTGGTCTAGGAAGTGGCCATACCTTAGATACTTCCTACATTGAACTACATTTTGTACATACTGTTTCACTTCACAACAAACGTAATGTATGAACGCACTCTGAGGTAAAGTTTGTCCCCTCACAATTAATAACACAGATTGTGTTGGTATATATTTTACTTCATTAGATTCTTTATCCATTATCTTTCTATTTAATCTCCTAATTACTCAGATTTCCATCTTAGCCCCATATGGAAAACAAATTACATTTTTTATTTCCTCATCTGACAATTGTCCGATGAAAAAGCTGTGAACTTTGCCCACGTCCGTACTCAACGAGTGTTCAAGACAGACTGCCAGAAAATTGTAAAAATTAATTTCAGTAGTTCTGATTGATTAAATTTGACCAGGAACCTTTATTACTAGCTCCTCTGGTACAGCATAAACGAACTATCAAGTCGAACTTCCTGCGATTTTTTTTTTTGTTTTGAGTTATGCTGACCCTCCCATACACACACACCGAAAAAGAGAGAGCAGTTTTTAAAAACCACTTTCTCGTACCCAGGGGATTTCAAAACATGTAATTCCGGTGATAATTCTATATCGAAAATTTGGCATGATAACATACTTCTCTTAACAGCAGTAAAAGAAGCAGCAGTAAAATATTGCAAATTCAAGACAACATTTTTGGTTGACTTTATTCAAACGGAAACATTTCACTGGAGATTATTTTTATTGCGTTTACAGCGATGTAGCCTGATTTCAAGAGTTGTTTTTGTACAAAAAAGAATTTTTCAGTTTGATTAATCGGTGATTCCATTCTTATCTTATTAAAATGAAATAGATATTAAACAAACAAGCAAAAATTTGTTGGCTGGGGCCATAGAAACAACTTTTTACCTTTATGAGTTTATTCGGACACTTTGGTGAATATGAACATTCAACTCTCCATTCTTCCTTAACAGTTTCTGAGGAAGGACACCAAAGAGTTCCGAAACGTCGAATAAACTTTTAAAGATAAAAAGTTTTTTCTTTGGCTGGGGCCAAAGAACCAGCAAACAAATTTTTGCTGGTTTGATTAACAAAGGCCAAACATAACTATTGTTTATATTGAAATAGATTTTAATTTGCAATTTCTCTTTTATGCTGTACTCCAGTTTCAAATTTGGTGAAGTTATTAAATTTTCTCCCTTAAGGAAAGTGTAATATAGATCGAAACAGTTGGTAATCGGATGGAGTCTGGTTGGGTGTAAAGAAAATCAATGCATCGAGTTCTTCAATTTTTTCTTTAATCCGACCGGAGATGTTTGGCTGATCGTTATCTTGCTGGAAACAAACTTGTTTGCTATTGATCAAAGCTTCATAACGCTGGGCCAATTTTGAGTATATCCTATCTAGTTGTTGGCAGTAATGGCGGAATTCATGGAAAGTCCATCGGGAACGAATTCATGATGAGTTACTCCTTCATAATTCCAGAGAACGCACAACATCGACTTTTTCTCAAATTGCACTGTTGAGCCTGTTGAGTGTAAGTTCATGAAGGCCTATCTGACATCTCCTTTATAGCTTCCCGTAGATCCTCATCAATGATGGCTGCCATGAATGAACCTGTCTTTCTTTCTTAAGTCCTATCACCACTATCGTACTATTCTATTTCATATTGTCATATTATTCTATTTACATATAAAAAAAAAAAAAATTATAGTATTCCCAATTTCTGGTGCAAAGTTAACGTTACAGAAATATGACTAGCTGGTATCCATGCGATGATTGCTGTTTTTGCGGAAAATGACGCATTGATTACAGCCATCAAATACCAGCAGTTAATTAAAATCTAATGCTGAGAGCAAATAATTCATTGATTAATTAAATTTTTTTTTTTTAGATACTGACGACAGCTGAACGTTTGAGGGATACCCTATTGCACGAAATGTGCCATGCTGCAGTTTGGCTAATTAATAAGTCAACAGATTCCCATGGTCCTGTTTGGAAGTTATGGTAGATCATTTATAATAAATTTTTATTTTGGCTTGGCTAATATTTATGCACGATAAGTGTATAAATAAAATTTAAGGTTTATTGGATGAAGAACAGAGTCCAAGTCACAATTTATAAACAGAAAACAGGGCATTTAACTATTTTGATAAACAATCAAAATATATAAAAAAAATCTGGTGTGAAACACTCACACGACTTTCTCTTACTGCGATTTATATAGATATAATTAATTTCTGCTATTTTATCCGCATAGCATGCATATTCCTTTTGTCTCAAATTTCAGATTTTTATCCATTGTCAGAGCAAATTGACCAAGTTCCTGTAGAGAGTTCACTTCAACGCAATGTTTCTGTTACACTCACATTTGTTGGTTTGTTGGTTGTATATATGTGCGGGAGGTAATATGTTACTTTGTGTGTGTGTTTAATGACAGAATTGAATTATTATAAATTATGATTATACATTAGAAAATAGTGTATGATAAATAGCATGTTTTGAAGGATACTTTATAACTAAATTTTAATAGTGGTGTTAAGTATGCTCGGTGTTTTATCAAGTCATTTTTATTACCTCTCGCTCAACATATTCTTAATTTTTTTTGTAATTAAAGGCGCGTCAACATCTATGGCTCTTCGACGAGCCTTCTCAGTGCACTGCCGGCCTCCGGAAGTGTTCTCTCGCTACAGATAACACTCTCTACCACCGAAGAGTGAGCTCTAGAGGCTCCTAGAAAGAAAAATTCTAAGCATAGCACTGGACTAACCCGGGTCCTCCGCTTGGGAGTCCAACGCGCTAACCACTGAGCCACTGCCTTCCCTCTATTCTTGATTTAATTAAAACATAAATTAATATCATTTAAAAATAAGCATGATAAATAATAACGAATAGATTTGATTTTTTATATTATTTATTTCAATATCTCCAATTTGTCGTTTGCTGCCGACCTTCTTACATTTCAATTTACCTACGAATTTTCTTGTGTTAACCTTGTTTGGATTTCTCTTTTATTTATTATTTGTACAAGCTTTTAACTGTCCATAAACTTTGAATTGTCTTTCTTTAAACTTCGGTACAGTATACTCCTGAAACTTCTTATCGCCTGTTAATAAAAATGACTTGACAAAACACTGAGCATCCTTAACACACTATTAAAATTTAGTTATAAGTGTAACAGAAACATTGCGTTGAACTGAACTCTCTACACGAACTTGGCGACTTTGCTCTGACGATGGATGAAAATCCGAAACCGGTCAGAAACAAAAGGAATATGCGTGCTACGACGGATAAAATACCAGATGTTATCCAGCATTGCGGAACCATCCACATATTCAATTATAATAAATGACTAATTCTGTTCTAACATATAATTTGTACTAGACATTCAGTTGTCTTCAAGATACATGAATGGGAGATTCTAAACTTCAGAAAAACGACTTTTTTGTGGGAAGCATAACCACCCCTCTTCCGTTACCTCCCTTAATTGATTTTTTTTTTTTTTTTGGAAAAAAGTTCAAACAGAAGTGACAGATCTCTGTATCTATAGTTTGTTAATACACTAGGTCGAAAATCGACGCTATTTTATGGACAAAAAATCCAAAAACTGAAAAACTATTTAGTAAAGTCGCACTTGCGGTAAATGTATTTCCTTCAAACTCGTAATTCCAGGCAAGATATTTAATTCTAAATAATATATAATCGATATATTATCATTATTATCGATATACTATAATAATATATAGAATCATATTATCAGTAGAAGAAAGCATAAATACCCCCTTAAATTAATTTTTCCGGAGAAAGAAATGTTGCTTTTTATATTTGTAGTTGATTTAGCTGGTATAAAGAAAATCGCAAAAAAGGCGAAAGACCAATTCAGTAAAGAACTTTTTGGCTACACGCTGTTACTTTTTAGCCCATCGCCGCGATCCTTTTACTCGTCAAGATAATAGTAGTATGAAATAAGCTATATAATTAACAACATTGCAGTTTAAAAATATACAGCATTAATTACACACAGCTTATTAACCACCTTTGTCATTGACAGCAGAGTATTGGCAATACATCCATTTTCAAGGATAGGTTGAGGAACCTTGACAGATAATTCTGACAGATAATTTTCTATCCGATCCCGTGGTGATACTTAAATGAAATATCAAATTTGAACTTTCTGTAACTTTTCATTATACTTTAAACATAAAACAGTCTGCGCTAGTTATTTAAAATCGTTTGCGAACTTAGTGTTTACTTAAAAAGAAAATGAAATTTCTTTCCATATTTCCTATAAATAGATCCCATTGCTAAGCCCATATTGTGAAAATGTATCTTTAGGAGGCAAAGTCACGGGCAGGATACATTGTAACATTATGATGTGTAAAAGAGGGAAAATACAGCCTGTAGCCCAGATGAGTTCATAATAAATGAGTGGATCTATACCTCTCCACTAATAGTATTGCAATTTCTCATTTCAGGGCAGTGAAAGCCACATTTTGTTTACCTGAACTTCCTCCAATAAAAAGATGTCACAATTATGAAACAAATTATAAATATTTATATAAATGTAGAGATTGTGGATATGTGTAAGTATTTTAATTTTGTTTTATTAATATTTATCTCTTTTTACTTCAGTAATATCTTTCAAAAAGAACCATTATTAATAATAATTCATAAGTATATAAGCATATTCATTTCGTTTAGTCATTAAGCCAAATGAGGTTTTTAAGCCTTACGAGGCATATGAGGTTTTTATTAGAACTACTTCCAAGTCGACATTTCCGAAACCAGTTACTTCTTCCTAGCTCTTAATAAACATTTTCTTTAGGATCTTGATCTTAATTCTTTTGATAGCACTTTTTGCTGTATTCTTTTCATACAGCAAGCACCACAGATATTTTCTATGATAGCCTGCTTCTTTTTGTGGTCATCGACCGGTTCGGGCGTCCGCCTATCTTCAGGATGTTTTTGTCAAGAACAGTGTAAAAACATAAGACTTACACGGAGCAAATTTGAGTGTATCACAAAAAGAAGCAGGCTATTATATCTCTGATTATTTTATATAATGGTAGGTCAATCTCTTCCCTTCCAGTTATACATTGTATGCTTAAAAGACCAATAGATTCCATTTACAAACGCGATGGCGTCGCAATAAATCTGCTAATAGATTCAGATTTAAAGCTTTCTCTATGTTCTGTAAGTTATTCAGCTGAAATCACTTCTTGATTTTTTTTTTAATAGAATTGGTAGAAGCCGACCCAGTGACAAATTACTGAACAAATGTGTCTGTGGTTACTGTGGAGGAAGGTTCAGAGCGGAGGCAGCTAAGTTGGAGAGCACGAGTTTTAGTGGATAGATAGATGTATCATCCTGATACACAAATAATAAGTTTTTAAATTTCATTTACATGTATACTTTTTATTGCAGTTTTAATTTTGTAAATAATTAATTTTGAATATTTCATTCCAGATAAGTTTTATTAAATACTAAACTACTTAATCTTAGTCATCAGTTGACCTATACCTAATGACATAGTTGTATATAAATTAGTTATTTAAGAATACTTCTGAAATCTCTGAGCACTTAGCAATATTTCATATGAAACAGCATAGAAGCTATTAAAATGGGTAAACAATATAGCTTAACTAAGGCAGATTAGTTTCGGGCAAAGACATTCGAGGAATCAGAGATATTTTCCGTGATAGCCTGCTTCTTTTTGTGGTTATCGACCGGTTTCGGGTGTTCGCCCATGATCAGGTTTTGTTAAAACAGTGCGATAACACAGATCTGCACAAAGCAAATTCAATTTATATCCTGTGTGTATAAAATCTTCAGTATATGTCCACAATGGGGGAACTTGCAGTCGGATGCATATGATGTGATGTGGAATTGGAAATGTTTCTAATAGATCAAGTTAATTAGAAATACTAGTCTGTAAAGCAAGGGCGTTAAGTTTGTAACTTTGTTGAGTTAAAATAAGATGAATTTTAATTGCGAAACTATTTGCATCATTTTTTATTCTTTTCATTCCATCAAGGCATTTTACTGGTTCACATTCATTCTGGAAGCTTGAAGGTTTTCATAGAATATGAAAAACCATTTAATTTTAAAAAAATAGTTTATTTTTTCCAAAATAGTATTTATAATGAAAGTTTATTTCATACTTATACAAAATCTCCAGATTTTACTAAATAACAAAAATTTATATGGCAAACATACATATCTTATGAAAAAGTCTCATTTCCTTTTTATCACAAAACATCCTTCGTACATCCCAAAAAATTCCATACTTCATGAAAACGCGATTTCTTGTAATTTTAATCTGTTTTTATTTTCTCAAACAATGATATTTCAATGGTTCCGTATAGTTCTAAGGTACACTGATGTCTTAACAAATTGGTAGGTTAAGCTAATAAAGTCATCATGACGGCCCAGGCAGTTACTTTGAAAACAATCTTCTAAGAGAAATTACATTTCATTCGGAGTAAATAATATTAATAGCTCAACTCGCCCTGCGCTGAACTTAATATCTTGATGAAGTTGAATTTGTTCATAATAAACTACTATTTTAATTTCATTATATTAGGTATAATTGACTGAATAAATGGCTGACTAAGTTAAATGTTCCGTAGCTTTACCAAATAATGATTTAAATAATTGCGTTTCTGCTTCTTCATTCCACATATTGCACGGAATTGGGGCCATAAAATTGACTAGTTTATTATGTACAGTATATCTTAGTTTTCTACCTTTTGTGCATCTGGTATCTACTTTACGTTTCATTTTACTTCTTAATTGCTGAATTTCCAGCCACTGCCTATAAACAAATAATTGATGAATTATTTTTAGTTTTTATATGTATACAACTAATTCCACAAATTTATTCTAGATTAATTTATACAGATAAAACTTGGACACACGAATACTTTTTTACTTTATTTACATTGTTACTTACATATTGCTGTGCTGAATATAATATAAAAACATTTTAACGACAGATTATGTAAAAAAAGTGTAAATATATTAATGATAATAATAATAATAAGAGAAGAGACTAATAAATAAAACAAAACCAAAGCATACCAAAAAAAGAAAATTAATTGTTTTAAATAAGAAAATCACATTATTTATTACCTCACATGTTTATTAGAATCTGTTCCGTCTGTAGATTTTCTTTCGATAAAATCTCTTAGAAGTTTATGATAGAAATCATCATCATCAAATATCTCGGAATCGTATTCCTTCTGTGTTCTATCCTAAAATAGTCATATTTATATTTAAATTCTACATAGAAAATTCCAAATTATTTAATTATTGAATACAATATTATAATTGGTAAAAGTTGGGAATAAACTCCTCCACATCCTAGCGCACTGTAGTTTTTTGTAATCTATAGCAATCACTTAAACCATATTTTATGATTAATACGTTCTTTCCGTTTTTAAAAATTATTTTGCATTTCATACTACATTGGAATTAGGGGCGTATGTGCTAAACTATGAAATGCAAAAAAAAAAAATTTAAAAAAGGAATTAATAATCTGCGGCCTCACTCCCGCGCTCCCTTTTACCGCCACCACGATCCTACCGATCTTATCCGGAGGGGATCCGCCAGTGCCTGCACTAAAGCGCGTTCGAGAAATAAAAAAAAATAACTCCATGTTAGTCCAACTCTTACATGCTCGAATCAGTGTTCTGTATAGATTCGATTTATTCCAACATACACTTTTCTAAATTCTAAATAGAATATACAATTAAAAAACAATATGTGATGATGGCATTTTGCTTTTGCAAACTCCATACTATAAACATTTATTGTGAAAAAATGTCACATATAAAAAAAAAGTCTATTCCCGACTTTAGCCTAATAATTATATAATTTTGATATTGAAATTTTAAGAAAAGTTATCAATTCAAGTTTTCCTGAAAACGCTTTAAATCAATATGCTCTGAAAAATTTTTCATATAAAAGTAAATGGATAGAAAATATGTTGGATACCTTTTTTTAAGAAAATCTTGGAGAGAAAAATAAAGGGGAAAAAACATTCAGTAAAATCATACTACTATAATCAGATTTTGTTCGAAATTTTCTTGTGGTATCCTTGAATATAAGTTCGAACTTTCTGCATTGTTAATGTTAGCAATTTATACAAATGCCAATTAAAAAAAAAAATGGCTCATTGAAACTCAAAGCACTATTTTGATGAGAAATCAATTATTCTTGGATCACATTGCTTCCTCTTCAGGCTGACAGAGAAAACCCAATCATGACAGTTTTGCTATCGGCAGACGATACATAGCCATTCTCTTGCAATGAATCCAGAATTAGTACCACCCTCAATACAGGATTTGAAAAAACGATTTTTTTTTTTTAAATGGATGCAGATAAAAAATTGTGTGGAGCGATTTACACATCAGGCAGATGAAGGTGATTTTTGGAACTGTTGATTGTACAATTTTTTTGATGGAAGAAGTACTGGATATATATTTTACGAGTGGATTGTATTACAGAAGCAAACGAAAACTGTTGGCCAGAAGTTATCCACAGTTCGATTGACATAAGTTCATATTTTATTGTCAAGCAAAAATTAATTAGCATTACAATACTTACATTGTCTTTACCAGTATCATTTTCTGGTTGATGTTCTACATTCTGTTTTTTCCCCAGAGTTATATAGTCGGATCTTTTTAGTTGAGTTTTTCTAATCAATCTCTTTTTATCTAATAATATTTGCTCAATTTGCTTTAAGGTTGGTAGATCATAGGCTGAATAACCAGTACTGTTAACTTTTCCAGAAGTGATCTTTGTTTTATCATTCCATGTTTGAATAGTTTTATCTTTGAATGGTTTAAAATCTTTATATATCTCATCTAAATGATCCGAACGATTTTTAAGTTTACGTTTTTTAGTAGCAGGCTCGCCAAGAGATGAATTTTTATCAGGTTCATCGTTTTCACTATTTCCATCTTCTTCTCCTTCTTTGCCTGAAGCCAAAGATGAAGATATCGATTCATCGTCGCTATTCTCCTTCTTCGTTCCAGAATTTTCATCCTTAGTACATCTAAAACGTTACATGATAGTTATAAATTAAACCATAGTAAGCGACATTTTGGGCTAGGCACTCACATGCAATTTTCCGTTTCGCTGCAGTAGGCAAATTTAGACAAAAGTATCGTAAATTTACTAGGACTAAATTTGAGCATGATATAGGCAACGACCGACTGTTGCACACCTATAAATTGCATGAATTGCCTTAACCAAACATTATTGAAAAAAAAATTATGTTATAATTACCTTAAATTTAAATATTCTTGCGAAGAATTTAGCAATACTTCCTGAAAAAAAAAATTATATTGCTACTAAATGTAATATTATCATACTCAAAACTAAATACACAATCCAGTAAATTACACTTACTTGGAGTTCTAATAAAATTTTCATCAAATTTCCTAGAGAATTATAAGTACTAGATAAAACGGATTCATCCTCTGCTTTTAACAACGATTTAAACTTTATAAAATCATCTTTTTGATATAATTTATTTGCAGCAATAAGACTTGGTTGTAATTTTATTCTTCCCTCAAGCAAAGTTTCCCAAATATCTGGAAAAGTAAAGAAATTTTACAACACAAAACTGTCGCGTACTTAGGAATTATGTGTTCGAGGAATCACAAAAATTTACTTCAAAGACTCATGATTTGATGAGAAATCATTATTGAAAAAATAAAGTACAAACTTAATTGATTTTTTACAGAGATTCCTTTTTCAACTTCTGCATCTGTATCTTTAGTTTTTTCTGAAAAAATATTTATATCAGCCTTCTGTATTTCAGTCTGTTGTTGATAATTAGCAAGATCAATGTCACCACCAAATTCATCATGTAAATCGGCATCATTATCCTCACTAGCCTCATCAGATTCACTTTGTTCTTCGTCTTCCTCTTCTTCGCTTTCTCTAAAAACAAAAACAAACAAATTTCTATATTGGCCTCAAAATTATCTTCAGAGTAATTATAATAATAATAATAAAAATTATCTTTTTTTTTTTTTAGAATACACATTAAATTATTTAAAAAATAATTAAATAAATGTCAATTTTTAGGCAAGGTACGCACGCTAAAATTTCTTTTTATAGGATCAAGAAATGGTTCCCAAAATATAAAATAAGCTTAAACTGGAATAAATTTAGATTTATACTCATACATTCTATCATAGAAGTTTATATTCTTTCTAAAGTTTTACTTATTAAAATGTAGAATATCTAGAATAAAATCATGGAACAAATGAGGGTTAAGCAGTTTAAGGTGTTCATTCCATTCTTCAAAAGTAACAGAAGACAGAAAAGATTAGCAAGGTCTTCTTGAGCATGAATAACATATGAAAAATTAGTCTGTTGGGAATACCTTTTCTAGATTCTTTTTAAAATTTCTCAAAAACAGCGCAAATAATTGGTGTTGCGAGAATGAAACTTACTGTTGTAAAACCATCAAAAACAAGCCTTACTATGCTCCAGTCTCTTCTTCATCACAAAATAGCTACTTACCTTTCTAAACTACTCTCAGATTTTTCTGATTGTACATCACTATTATCCGTTGTTGGCTCTTCATTATCGCTTTTATATTCCTCCAAGACATCACTGCTAGTCCCCTGAGAAGAGATTTCAAAATCATTTTTCGCAAAGTCTTCATCTTCTTCATCAGCAACTTGCTTCTTTACATTTGCATCACCTTTCAAAATACTTCTAGAAAATTTTTTTCGCGAAATTGGCTTTCCAGAATAACCTGAGTCCACAATTATCTTTTTCCTAATTTCACCAACAGCAACATCTTCAAAGTCATCTATTTTTGAGAAGTCTGCGTTTGCTAAGTCAATCACGGAATCTGCACAGAAATTTAAATTAATAATGATCATTAGGGGGTTTATATTCAGCATGAAATTACGAGAGTGAATTACAAGTGAGTTCGGCCTGATGAAATAATAATTTAGAGATTTTTACCGTGAAAGCATGCTACATCGATGATTTCGGGCATTTCCCATCTTCAGGACGTATTGAGCAACCAAGTACTAGTACAATCCAAGGTCAGACACTCTTATCTCTTGCGTTTGTGCCCACACCTATCAAAACCTCCTGAAGATGGGGCTAAGCCGTCGATGACCAAAAATTATAAAACTTAAAAGAGAGAAACTGTAATAATTCTAATGGCTACGGACGGACCTTTCATTTATTTTCATCGTGCACTTGGTTTCGTGTTTTAATACTGAAAAGATATATATTACCTTTTATAAGAGTATCTTCGATTGCTTCAGGTAAATTATCATTCTTTTGTGACAACTCCAATTCTATTTCTTTTATAAGAACCATTTTTTAATGTGATTTAGAATATTCGACAAGCCTTAAGTTATTAGGTACACAAATTATGAATTTTTTCGATTCCTCAATGTTAGGAACGCCTGCAGTAAACAGTTTTATAACCTTTTAGATTTTCGATTATCAACTATTTTATCGATTGTTCCAAGTCGACATAACTTTCATTTTGACATAAAGGACCCGGTAAACGATCAAACATTTTGACAAAAATCCCGTTTGACAAACAACAGCCGCACACGTTCATCAAGTTTTATCAAACTTCTGTTCAGTTGCTCGACCATTTTCATCTGTGAACATCGTATAGTCATTTATTTCAGATTTTTTTTTATTTAAATGTCTTCCAGTAAAGACAAGGCGTTTCTCGCGTTGACTCTGGCACTTTGTATTAAGAAAAAAAAAGTCAAGGCGTTGGTCAAAAGAATGGTATAAAGTGAGACCAGGGGACTACGCCAACTTTCTCCGAATGGATACCAAAACCATCAATAGCTTGTTGGAATCACTTCGGCTGAGAATCGAAAAGGACACCGTTATGCGACAATCAATTCCTTGTCTTTGTCCCTAGCGCAGACAGGTTATCTGGATAAAAACAAAACAAATACTGAAGAGTGAAGATATTTGATAAAAACGACCCGCACACCTTCAAACATTTCATCAATCCATTTTTCCATAAACAATTTTTTTGTTTGACAAACACATCAAACAAAGCCAAACACCATCATACTTTCGTGTTTGACAAAATGTTTGATCGTTTACCGGGTCCTTAAGGGAGGATAGGAAATTTATACCCATCAAGTCAACTTTCAAAATAGGCAAAAACTATTGCATTTTCCTGCTATATCAGGAAATTTGCGATACTGACATTTTTTTCTAATATGACTTTTATCAGAGGCAAACTTTTTGAAGTCCTTTGAGTATTAGAAAAATCTTTTTAGAAATTGCTCACTCACATCTTCAATATACAGGTGTGGTGTATGAACGAAAACCAGTTGCGCATTGAGAAGGCTCTGGGCACTTATGATAAATATATATATATCTAGTATATTTGGGAAAAATTAACATCTATGAACGAACTTTTTATATTAATTTTTTGAAACTATCTGCATCCCCTAGAAGAAATAAATAAATTCATGGCATATCTGTATAAATTTGAAACGTCAATAATATTTCTTAATAAACTTAATTAATATTTCTGGTTTTATTAAAAAGAATTGTAACAATTCTGTCATAATATTTGAAATAACCTTCTGGGATAACTCTTCTTTTTAGAGGATTTCTGTAGCGCCTATAACTCATACTTTCTTTATGTTGTAAGTTCCTGGCCTATTTTTTTTTTTTTTTTGGCGCATCGACAGCTTTGGTCATTAGCGCCTATATATATATTATTGTTGTTTTGCAAAAATTCCAAAGTTTTCCTAATTTTCTCTTTAATGGCTTTATCATTTCCTTTGTAATGGGATACCAACTTGTTATAAAATGATCTATAAGTTTTATAAGAAACTTTTTTTTCAGAATAATACTTTTTATGAGTTCTGTGGAAACTATTACATCTTTCTTACCTGCCATTTCAATATATTGTGCAGTTACATTAGCTTATCTTAATATTTAGCTATAATTCCAAGTATAAAACTTTTTTTTTCAGAATAATACTTTTTATGAGTTCTGTGGAAACTATTACATTTTTCTTACCTGCCATTTCAATATATTGAGAAAGTTTCTTTACACCTGATTTCTTTGATTTCTATCAATTGAGCTGAGCACAGAGAATATACAATTGAAGCATAAATGTTGAATGTAATTTTCATTTGAAAATAATTTCTAAGTGAAACTAAGACCGTGAAAGATAAAGAGATTATTTTTATATTTCATGAACTAGAAAGGCTGAAACGGTTCACAAATTTTCATAAATAGACGGGCCTGGCTATATCGTCCTGACAATTAAATGCGAAGCAAAATCTGTTTGAAATAGGGCAATCTGTATTTATGTATAGGGCAAGTTAAGCAGTGCAATATGTGATAAGAGAAAATAGTATGTGTTCAAGATATTTACGTTATCATCGAAATATGTTTTGAGGCTCCCTGATTCTGCTTGTGAAATCATAAAAGGCCATTGCCGTGCGAACACCTCACCATAAAAGGAAAAACTGGGTGAAATTAATTTCGATAGGCCGGGTATTTAAGTAACTTAGGACCCGAAACCGAAGGTTTCAAGTTAAATTCAATAACAAAATGGATTATACCATTTGATACTAGGTTTTCTTCAGATTATTTAAAAAAAAAAAACGATTCAATAGCAAATTTTCTTTGAACTTTGAGAATGAGCTCTTTCAATTTTATTTGAAATTTTACTTCGAGAAAATTGGTTCTTATGTTTTTTTTTTTTTTTTGGAAAATGATGAACTTTTCTAAATTACCAATTTAGAAAGTTGGATGAACCACTAGTATTGAAACATGTTAAGTTATACTGTAAAATGGCAAAATAATTGCAGTAAGAGAAAGCTTCACATCAGAGTATTTTTACTAGTTTGGAAGGGTTAGAAATAAGAGATTTATTGCCAAAAATTCGTTTTTGTTTTTGTATTTACTGTGAAATCTACTACAAAAAAAATAATAAGTCTTATTTTCTTTTTCACTTTAATTACATAAAAACAAATTAGGTAACAAGGAAGGAACCTCTATCTTTTTTACAAGTAAATCATATGAATTCGCTAAAAGAAAGAAAAAAAAAAAACTACATTTCATTTAACGAATTAGGATTAAATAAAAATTATTTTAAAGAGCATTTAAGAAAAATTTATTATAAAGCCTAACTATATGTGATGTTAATTCAACTTAATAATCGCCATACATTCTCATATGTGACAAATGTAATCATAGTAGCGGGCACTACTCTAGTCAGATTTGGTGACAAACCCTTGTAAAAACCACGTATTCCTTCATGCCTGAAAACAGTTAAAAAGAAATATATATTTTAACTTACTTGTTTTTTGTTTGTTTGAACAGTGTAAATGTTTGTATATATATTATTTTTTTATAACTGCCCAATTCAAAAATATTTATAACTGTTAAATATTATTATTATTATTTTTTTTATTTGAATTAAAAAGGAAGCATGCAAAACAAAATTATACGTTTTTTTTTAAACCAACAGTTTGGTTATTACAAAAACCTATTTAAATACCTGTTTTGTTGATGTATAAATAGGCCATTTTTTTTTTTTTTATCTGGTGCCATCACTTTTTATTTTAATGCTTCCTTCCTAAAAAATTAATTTTGGGGGAGCTTCTATTTCTATAGAAACCTTAAGATATTAATATTATAAATACTTGAAAAAAAAGTGGCTTAAATAAATGATATATAAAAAACCATACTAGAAGGTTTTAAGTCCCAGTTTTCTGGCTTCGTTAATAAGAAAGATTTTGGAAATTCACCTAGTCAGAGTGCAGTCTGTGAAGATTTTGTGATTCTAATATGATATCAAAAATAGAAAACTATTGATATTTTATACATGAATTGGAAGAATAAACTATCACAAAAGTAGAATATTTTATTTTAATAAACAACCTTTTTTTTATATTTTACTTTTTCTTTTTTTTTTTGTGAAATTACAAAGAACACAAAGAAAACAAAATAAACAAAAAAAAGAAGCAAAAATATCTGGCCAGCAGTTATTTTGCTAATTGAAAAAAATAAATAAATCACAAAATTTTGGAAATTAAAGTTTTGTTTTTTTTTTTAATTGAAAACAATTTGTCTAATTTAAGTAAAAACCGCTCTTAAATGTTAAAACAGACAGACATGTACCCTCTTAAAATAAAAATAAAACACATTTCAAAAATAATAATAATAATAATAATTACAAATGATGTCATTTACTCATCTTCACATTCACTACATACAAAGATATATATTTATGCTTTAATATACATAATTATTTTGTTAACAATTTCTTTATTTTTTATTTTTTGATCCATAGTATCATCATTACACATATATATATATTTTTTTTTATTTTTTTGGATTAACATGCTTAACAATTTCTTTATTTTGTAAAAAATCTAAACAGGTGACACTTGGACTAGGAACTGTATAACATATAAAGAATAATAATAATGCCATAAATTATATTTTCTTATTCCCATTTTACTATTTAACTACTTATATTATACTATCTGAAAATGAGAACAGATTTGAAAAAGGAAATAAAAACGAAAAGAGTTATTCTTAGGGTCAAATTACACACAGTTACAATCCTGCTGAAAATTCCAAACTGGTATTGTATCTATACTACTGAAGCTTCCATTAAAGAAAATTAAAAAAATATGAATATAAGATGTTTTCTCCAAGTAAATCCATATTTAAGTCAAAATAAGAGGACCATTACAAAAAAAGCTGTGAATATTGTAATGAATCTGAAGAACTTGGCATTTATATTTTGGGCTTCCTTAACCAATAGTAGCTTCCTAACATTCTACTGCATCCTTTACCAGGATCCACTAGCTTTTGAACTGCAGACAGTGTCTGTAAGTTCTTTCAATGAGTTCAATTTGAAAGAATTTTTTTTTTAAACATTTTTTTCTATTAATCAGTTTTTTGGTAGCTAAGAAAAAAAATGTGGAAAATAAACACAAGTTATGAAAAGATTTGGGGTCTTTGAATCTCAAATGATTAAGTTTTAGGTAACACTTAGAAGAGGCTTTTCTTATTTTTTGAAAACCTTAAATAGGTTCTGTTGAAGTTGAGAAATTATTGAATAAATGAAAATAATATTATATAAAAAACTTTAACTTTTTATCTTTTTTTTATTTGATTTGCAAATAAACGCAATTGCAGCGAGAACTGAAAAACAAGATCCTGTGTTATATATTACAATTTTTCTGCAACATTTAAAATAATCAAAAAATGAATTTACCTGTAGGAATATAAACTTGAAAGTTTTCTGACGAAAAGGCTAGGTTGCCTTCAAGAAAGGCTTAATAATCCTGACGATGATGAAGCTATAATCAGATACCTCACGCCTGGATTCCCGGGCATTTGGAGCACAAAAACAAACAGATAGCTGATAGCCTTGTGCAAATGAAGGATCTTCAAGAGTCCTCGTCGTACCAGAGTTTTTTGGAGGTATTCCAAAATAACTAACGCTCGCGACCAATCGAATATCAATGTATAATAAATCTAACGTCTATGACAGAGGGAAAAGTTTATTAATAACTATTTGCCAGATTTCCTTTGACACAAACAGTCAAAGCTTCCGGACAAAGACAAGTATTTGGTTCATAAAAGAAACTAATGTTTAGATTGTTAGAAAAGAATTGGTAGATGTTATCTCGGATTCCTTTTTTTCTTAGCTTCCTTTATCTGCTTGTAACTGTTCGGTTTCAGACATTCGTTCATACTCAGAGTTATGAAGAAATAGTACTTTAACTATTTAAAGCTGTAGGATACAAATTGTTTGGGAATGTTGGGAAAAATTAGGTTACAACGTTTTCAAAAGCTAGTGAAAAGCGGCAGACGATGTTTAGAATCTGAATAATGCTACTATTAAAAAAAACAAAAAACCCGTATACCAATCGTTTAAATGACTTATTGCAATATTGCCAATACAAATATTTCTGGAACATTCGTCATGGATTAAATAAGTTTCCATTTTCGATTAGCCTTATTACTGCATAATGAAATTTAAACTTATGCCATTTTATTTATATTTAATTGAATCAAACTGTCTTTTATAATTCATTTAATATTGTCTAAAAAAAATATATTATTTAACTAAAATGAGACGTTTTCTGGTGCGGTTCATATATATATTTATATACATTTTTTTAATTTATAGATAGTGCATTTGGAAGTGCATTCACACGTTTAATTTACGAAAGAAATGCACACTAAAATTTCGGTGATATACGAAAGAATTACATTAAATACTCGATGTTCAGGATATCTTGGTATCAATGATAACCTTTTATTTGTTTTTAAGGAATTTTTTTAAGTATTACATAAAGGACAGATTATTTACCTCCTCTGTCATAAACATATAAATATCACATAATTAACTAATACATTACATTTAAATAAGATTGTTACTTAGATATGTTTTAAATTCAACATTGTTGAATAAAAAAGCAAACCTAAAGTTGTTTTAAGAATGATTAACTGAATTGGTGAACTTTTCATAAATTATGAATACTAGACAAATATTGGGCATAACATGCAATAAATAAGGTAGTAGACCCTTGTAAAAACCTCTAACGCCTTCATACCTCCATGTCTGTTGAATGCAGTCAAATGTACCATTATAGCTATGGTACTGATCCTGAAGCCTAGCTCGTACAACCTGATAAGGGTATGTCACAGACGCTGCCAGCAGCTTGCTAGTTGCAGCAAAACCTAAATATTCAATTGTTCCCTAAAACAAAATAAACAGAAGTAGTAGTAAAATGTTTTTTATTTCAACTTTATATATAATAAAGCAACAATGAAAAACAGTAGGCCTCAATTATGAAAAATTGCTTACATCGCTAAAGCTGTCTTTTTCTTGATCTGAACAATTTTCAATTTTAAACGTTAGACGCTAGCTATACTATACCATGCTCACTATCCACAGATAATAATCCTAGCTATCCTAGTACCAGCGTAATGCATTGACAGCTAGGACTTTTTATTTATGGTCATTAAAGCATTGATATCATTAGATTCCCAAAATTTATGGACATCATTAGATAACTGAGTATATTGTACATTGTTCAATTTCTATGCAGGCAGCAGACTCTTTGAAGCAGATTCACAACTCATATTTACCATAAATTAAAAACTTATTGGGATTTTTCTTATCAGTATATAAGTAAATGCACGACATGCTCATTTTCATCATAAATGCTTCTAATATCTTTAACTCAACACAGACCACATGCGAAAAAAAGATACAAATCAAATGTAAATAATTTAATTTTTTTTGCTCACTTTTTGTGAGCTGAATGGAAATCCGAAACTTAGGATTCATTAAGTATTTGGTCCAATAAAACGAAAGCTACGGGATGCAGCAAATACTAGATATATAAAATTGGAAATTCCCAAGTGTATTAAGTGTAATAAATTTGAAAATATGTCTCTTTATTAATATCAGCGATTAAGTTATAACTTTAACTAACAATCTTATGAATTAAATATGTTGATGTAATTATAGAATTATCGAATATTGGAAATAATTGCTGGATTTCCTCACGGGTACATAAAAATGCCCCAGACGCTATAATTTTATAAGCTGAAGTGAAGAGAAACAATATACAATATTTTAACAGGATTCAACCAACAGAAAATCACCGGAAAAGTTATAGTGGAACAGCTTTGTTTTATACAAAAAAATTATAATATTGTAATGGGATCCGAAGAGCGGAGAGAACACAAAAATGACAATCTAGTTACTCGCTATCTAGGCCAGACTAAGGAGGGAGTGTGTGTATGTATACAGTCGAGCTAGCCCTGCAGAAGAACAATAAAATGGATGTGAGAATAAGAAAGAATTTAGAGTGAAAGGATTTTAAGATGAAATAAAGTGGAATAAATGCTGAACAGTGCATAATGAGAGAACGCACCAACTGCGCGAACTTTACAATAGAAGTTAGGTAGCGAGAGATATATATATATAGAGACAGACTGATGAGAGAAGGTAATAGAAGGTTGCTGACGGTTGTTAACTGGTCGTAAATTGTTGTAAAACTGGTTCTTCTGTAGAGCTAGCTTGGATATATATATATATATATGCTTAGCGAGTAACTACATTGTCATTTTTGTGTGCCTCTCCGCTCATCGGATCCTATTACAATTAATATTATAAAGTTTGAAATAAATTACAAGATTATTAAAGTAATTATCTTGAATAAAACTGGATAGATTTGTCCATTCTCCTAATGTTTTAAGAGTGAATGCTGTGATTATGTCAGAATTTTAACATGAATTTATACCGAAATATAGGTTTCTAGTTTTACTGAGTCCCCAGAAAAATGTTTTTAGCAAACAGTGTTTTTATTAAAAAAAAAAAAAAAAAAAAAAAAAAGAAAGAAAAAAAACACGAAAATTGAAGGAACTCAAACTTGATATTCCACTAAGATTTCAAAGAAAAAACTGAACATATTAGATGTTTTTTCCAGTTTTTTGAAACATTTCAATGATTTTCTTTAAAGTTTAAACGGTTTAAACAGTATATTAATTATATACTTAGCGCTACCACTTTTTTTTTATTGCAACTCTTTTTCTAGTGAATGGTTTTTGGTTTGGGTGGCATGATGTTACACCTAACACTAAAGTGCCATTTTTATACTAACATTAATATTTAATTTAATAATAATGATAAATGGTACAATACTATCTACAATACATAAGGGGCATTAAAGATTCTTGCTAAAATTCAAGATTCATGGTTTTGATTTGCTTCGTTTTCCGGATTATCGTGATTTTGTTCAATATAACACCAACATCTTTCTTAAAACTCGATATATTTGGTAAAAATAAATATGCCTATCAATTTTAATTGAAATATGTTTCAAGATAATTGATTTTGACTTTATAGGGAAGCTTAAGAGTTTTCTAATATAAACCATTAGGTTTCAATCACCTATACATTAACTAAACACTTAGTACAAATTTCAGCTTTGAAACTTACAGCATGAGAGAAGGCATTGTCGAATGTATCATAACAGTTAGAAAAGAGGACTGACAGATCAAAATATCAGAAAGGAAATTCGGCTTTACAATAAATTTTAAACATATCAGCATTGTTTGAAAACAAACCAAACTGCAAAAGCTAAAATAATATATTTTATTAATATAAATCATTTAAGAGTAAAATTTATTTTTCTTACCAATTTTGCATCAATTGGTGCATTTCTGTATTGATTATAGAAGGTTTTCATTTCTTCATAAGTCATAAATTGAATAGCACCATGTGATACGCCAAACATGCCAGGTATAAAACCCTAAAAATAAAGAAATTAATAAGTACATACATTCATGATATTTACATATATTTATAACAAAATAAAATAAATAAAAATAAAAATTCACAAATAATTAACATAAAACAAACTCAGACACAGAACACAATAATTGTGTTACCCTGTATAATCCTCGTACACCTTCTAGCCTATATATAGTCATAAGAGCGTCTACCATACCAGCGTAGCATCTCCCCGTTTTGACTTTTTCATCAGAATATTGCAAACATAACCTGTCAAGAATATTAAAACCCCATTTTAGGGGTATGAGGGGGAAATAAATACTATTAACAGCACACTGTACCCTCACAATAACAATTAGCGCACTGTAGTTATTTTAAATTATTCTATACATTTTTTATTTGGATCCATATATATATATAATATTATAATAATAAAATTCAAACTTTATACAAATGACAGCAAAAATCTGACATCCTTATATATATAAATATTGAAAGTGAAAGTATTCTTGATTCTTATATTGATTAAAAATATGATTTTTACATAAAGTTAATTAAACGAAATTCGAGAATTTTTATGATAATAATTTAATTATTTCTTTTTAATAAAATTAAAAATCTAAACCCTCAACTAATGGATAAAATTTATTTTAAATAAATTTTTGCTTATACTTATTTTACCTTTCTCTTGTTATGCGAGATTTTCAGCCGTCCTAGGCATCGAATAAGTAAGTTCAATTTACACAAACAGTATGCTCTTCTTAAAGATGGGCAATTCATAGCTCTTCTATGTTATTTGGTTGCGGCGAACGTACTTAAACGTTTCTAAGGGTTCATCATATTAGTTGAAGGTGCTGCCCAATTCATTCCTATGTTTGTTCATTCTTATTTGCTCTACGAAGTATATGCCTTAATTTTAACCGTGATCAACTTTAAATGGTCCATAATGAGTGGGTGAGATTCTATTGTAAGTTCAGAAGAAGAGTGAGCTCCTATTAGTCCTACAGGCTCCCAGAATCAAATTTAATCTCTATATGCCCACAATGAGAAAAATCATCGAGTATAAAGGGAGTTCTATGCGAATCAACATCCCCTTCGTCTTCCGATGTGAGAAGAGAGATTTTCTTTTGCAAATGAATCCCGATTATGACTAATATCGTTCAAATGACGAGGCCGGATGTGGAAAAGGCAGAGAGAGAAGTTTGTTTCAATATACTATGCCTATACCAAAGATTTTCAATAACACTCGGTTGAAACAACATCCACACCTCTACCGAACGACAAAATGGAGCTTTGGTATCATTTCTTCTATTTAATAGAGAAAACATCGTGTAAGTGCATCTTGATAAAACATGTAACAAATATACTGGCCCACAAGTTCTCCCGATGCGAATTCTATAAAGCAAAAATAATGTCATGTAGGGAAAGCTTTATAGCAATGTGACCAGCCTCTAACTGTTTTGGGATAGGCACTGTTTCGCAAAATGAAATACAAAAGCTTATTTGCTCGATATCTGGGAGCCATGTGACTTACAAATAGCCAAGGAGCAAAAACATATAAGGGGTGAAAATTAACAATAAATTATACTAAAATTGCACCTATGCTTTCTCAGGTATAGTTTATGATTTTTGTAAATTTTATTAAAAAAGGATACAAGAAGATTAGTTTCATAAAAATCGACGAATTTATGTTATTTTCATGTAAAAAATCATATTCATTAAATTTAAGAATCAAAATACTTACTTACTTAAAATTTACATAAAAAAATATGTGTTCGATTATTTGCTATCAAGTGTATTTTTTAAAATAAATATAATATTAATAAAATATAAAAATAAAATTCGTTAAGAAAAATATAGATACAAGAATTATGGTAATTTCTGATTATCCGTCCTCTAAATTCATACATCATTCTTTCTACTGCTTTTACTAAACTTGAAAGAAAAATATTTTATTAGCATAAAACATGGCCTAGAGATCGCCATGTTTTATGTAGGTAGCTTATCTAATTTTTTTCCACACATTAGAGTTCCTAATTAGAAGTACCTTAGTATTTTACATTTCTTAATTGTTTGCGAAACTTTTTATTTTATTTTTTTAATGTGTCGAGAGTTAAGAAATTTTTGAATATGTGGATGGGTCCGCAATGCTGGATAACATCTGGTATTTTATCCATCGTAGCATGCATATTTCTTTTGTTCCTGACCGGTTTCGAATTCTCATTCATCGTCAGAGCAAATTCACCAAGTTTGTGTAGAGAGTTCACTTCAACGCAATGTTTCTGTTACACTTACACTTGTTGGTTTGTTGGTTGTACATATGTGCGGGAGGTTATTAGGTTATGTTACTATGTGTATGTGTTTAATGACAAAATGGAATAATTATAAATTATGATTATACATCATAACAACAAAAGGCATATGCATGCTACAACGGATAAAATACGAGATGTTAAACAATTTGTTAAGAAAATGCCTGTTTATCACGATAACCTCCTTTAAACCTTTATATCTTTCTTTTCTATCTTTACATATTATCTGCTTTAATATGGAAAAATACAATTTTTTTAAAAAGTTTAAAAACTTGTAAGAAGAAAAAGAAGCAAGGTGTGACAGAAAAATCTGTTACTGTTCACCACCAATGGTTCTAAATAGACTGATCTAAAAATTATTCCAAAGAGAGTTTATAAGTTATATGATTTCAAATGAATCCATAATCCCTCAAAGATAAATTTGACAGTATTACAAAGCTATCGTCTCTATATAATTGAGATATTAGGGTGCTGGTCATAAAACACAAACAAAAAATCTGATGGGGAACTAACTTGACATTCTATCATCAGTGTTCTAATTGACAAATTCTCTTAAAAGATGGAATTTTTACTAAATTTTTGTTTTTATTCCTTCTAAGCGTTGCAAATGTAATGGCATTTACAGTTATATACTTTTGAACATACATTTACATATGCATTGAACATTTACCTTACATTTGAACATATACTGAAATGGCATTTACAGTTCAACGGAGGTTGAAAACCAACTTTTTCGGAAAAACGTTTCAAATGAAAGATACATGTTAAATGTGTAACAAATATAGTATCATGTTCAAAGGATATCTTTAGAGCCGTTCTTGAGAGAACGCGAAATAAGGAAAGGAACAAAATTAAATTCTAGTAAATCACCTTCCAGTTAATCGATGTTCTTCAAACTTAGAATTATAGTAATGATTTCTTAATACTATAGTTTAGAGGAAAATCTAAAGTCTCAGCTTATCCAGAGATGCAAAAGTATATTTTCCCAAAAAATTAAAAAGATCTATGGAAGTGGTTAGAAAATCGTTGGAGCAAAAAATAAATAAATAAAAAAATTAAAAATTAAAAGAAAAAAAATCATTGAGTCGTACTTTTGATAGGAAACTTTCATGTCGGATCCCTGGTGATATCTTTTAAGACTATCAAGTCATTTTACGTTTTAAGATTCCCTGTTCACCTTCAAATACACCATGTAAGGGGAATACACAGAGATTTAGCTAAAAACATTTTCTGAACTCAAGTGACTTCAAAATATGTTTTCTGGTGAATAACTCATTTAAAATTTGATACGATCATAATAAGTAATAATTTTAAGACTTTATGAACAAAAATGTATTTTTGAGTTCTTTCACTGAATAGTGATAAGTTCTAGGAATCTCATTTATATCTTTAAACGACCGTTCTCCTATACCCCATTTCCGCGATGGAATGATTGCTTTCTCAGTTAAGCTCAACATTGAGATCTTTGCAATCTTAAAGAATTGCTGGAATTGTGAATGTCCATTATAAGTTATTGTGTACCTATTACGCTTTTAGGATTCTAAAGAAATTTACCAATATTTCATTGCATTGTGAATAATATGAAATTCTTAATGAGACGGGGGTGGTAAGCACATCGCGGTTCCCTCGCCATGGTATGTAAATAGTAAAAAAACTGATAATCTAACGATCGATCGTTCCCAAAATGTTTACAATATTTCATAGCTAAATATGTTTGCAACAATTCCTGATGATAGCTACTGTACACTTTTTGCACAATAGTGCTTTAACGAACTGAAAGCAATAAACCTTCTGTTGCTATTATTTCCTCCTACCGTTATTCAGCACCGGGGGTAGCAACTGAGGAATTGAAAAGCTCCTGCAAAAGAATGATAATATCGTAAGGCAACTGCTAGTCTTGAGTGCACCTTCAAAACTTTGTTTCACTCTTTTGCCAATTCCATTTTTCTTGTTTTAATCGGTATACAACACTATGTTTTAGCAGCATCTTTTAAATATTGGTGATATAAGTTTCTCAAATTTTTCATCAAGTGTTTTGGATACTTCGGAGATAATCAGACACCCTAAAAATGTTTGTTACAATTTCTAGTTTTTTTTAATGTCGATCATTCTACCAAGCCATCTAGATAGGGGACGACAAGTGTTAAACCCACTAAAAACTCTTTCATTAACAGTTGGGTCGTTGAGGGTACAATAAGCAAACTTACGTTTATGATATACAACTCATTAACTAGGCTATCACAAAGTGAAATGGCATGACGTAACTCCGTGGTTATATAATTAATACATTTTCGAGGCGCTGCCTTACAAAAATAATCGAGGCGCTGCCTTACAATGTAGTTTTAGGTAGTTCTAATACCTTAAACACCAATAAATATACCCATCACCTAAATATATATATTCTATCATATATAACTAAAATATATAGATAGATAGATATAATGCTAAGGTCAGTCATACACTTAGCAAAAATTCCAAGTTTGAGGAGAATTTGGCACTAGAATTATCATTGCAATAACAGAAAGTCGTGTAAGTTTTTCATACCAGATTTTTCAACATTTTTCAAAAAAAGTTCCCATAAAAAAGCAAAACCTATATAATTTTATTTAAACCGATTCATTCAGAATCTTTCATTGCAGATTATAAAATATAGTTCTATATGGCATAATAAAATTAGTTTCATTTCTTAACACGACTTAACTAAATAATTACTTAAAAAAATTCTAAATAGGATCGAATAACAGAAATTTACCATAAATTATAGTACGGTTTAAAATTCGAAGTAATTTAGAATAAAATTAAAACAAATATTCCAGTACATTTTCTGATACAATTATTACATAAAATTTATTATATTTGAGATTTTTTTCGTAACAATTGCCTCTTTTTTGAAACATCAACCGTTTCCAAGCTTGTGCGTTCATCCTCAGGAAATTTTAGTAAACAATGTGTATATGTTTTATGACCGTGCTTTGAACCGACTAGTCGACACTTTCACACTGATCAGTCATTATCCTGAATACTGAAAACGGCCGAAGATCAAAAAAATGAAACAAGCTGTTTCGGAAACAATCTCTTTTCTAGTATTGTGAACCTAACCAATTTTTTTTTAAAGTATCTTGCCCAGGGAACACAAATGGAAATTTCTAATATATGATAGTGCAACATCTATCTTTTATAAAATAGAAAATTCAATCTTAAATAATTAAAACAAAATATGGACCCAAAAAAAAGTTTATAAATACCTGTTTAATAAATGCACATTATGCTCACCAAGAACCATAAACTTTTTATGCAAGATAAAAATATTAACTTAAATATAAACTAACCTTGTTTTCACTACCCAAACTGGATTGGTCATTATTAAGGTCAAAATTCCAGCTTGAGCAGCAAGCAACATATGCATTGAAGGACCAAGAGGTGTTTTTGAATTACCACCTTGTACCCAAGTTTTGATGGAATTGTAACTATTGACACAAAAAAACATTGTTCATTTTGGGAGTTTAAACAAAACCAAAATTTTTTCCATAATAATACTTACAACAAGAAATAAAAGCCCCATGCGCTTCCTGATCCCCACACGTTTGGAGTAACTCCTTTGTACAATCCTCGTACACCCTCCTGTCTAAATATGGTTGTAATAGCATTTTTTAAGCCGTTATATTGAGGAGCAGGAGATCTCCCGTCGTTAACTGTAACCATTTTTAATTACATTAATAACAAAGATTTGATAATGTATTTAAAAAAAAAAAAATTGAATAAAATAATAAATACCTGCAAAACGAATTTTAATCAAATCAAGAGGATGAAGTATCAATGTTGAAGCAACACCACCTGTTATTCCAGCAACGAGATGTTCATACTTAACATGTTGGAAAACACTTTTAGCAGTGTTTGAAGGAGATGTTAATGTCTTCACCGATGTCATTTCCAAAGTTCTTTCATTACCGTATCCTTCATTACTCTCTGATATGACGGTATTCGAATTCGAACGAAATTATAATGAGATCCTGTCCGTCGTCTTCATTAGGCGATTCCTACAACTTCTATGAAACTGCAAATTCTAGTAAATATATATGACTGTTACCCTAAGTTCGCGGCGAATAAATCCTTTAAGAATTCTTTATATAAATGCCTTTTCTATTTACATCAAACACAAATTAGAAGCTATAATTTTAATAAAGACTGACACATAGAAAATAAATTATTGACATGCGCTACGGAGTGAAAACTCCAAAAGAAAGGTTGTTCAATTATTTTCAGCTGACTAGTTGCCTGTAATGTACCAATATGATGCAATTTATTGTTGAAGTTGCGAAATAACTACAATTGTAACAGACTATATTTAAATTTGCAAGTTTAAAAAATATAATTACAAATTATTTTCATGGTAAAGAAATCATATAAAAAACAAAAATGTTTTTTAGCATATTTAGGGAATTTTATGAACTGCAGGGACACCTTTGCTTGCAACATGACTTCCATTTAGATAAGGAGGAAAGTTATTTTTGGTTTACTCAGAATTTTTTTCCAAACAATGTCATTTTCGATTTTAACCTTTCGCAGTCTCCTAAAGAGAAGAGGTGGATTAAAGTACGTAATAAATTTTCTATTTTTTTTTATACAAAGAAAAAATACCAATTAATATAAAGGTTTAATTATCATCATTTATGAACTTATGATGAATATTCTTGTTTAAAGAATTCTGTGATTATGGAAATATGATAATTTTTGGAAATATGATAATAATTTACAGAGAACTGAGATGCCTCATGAGTCAATTAGGGGATATGGGTGAAGGTGCTGGAAAAGGTGGTGGCGCCGGAGGATCAATTCGTAGTGCTGGTGGTGCCTTTGGGAAGAGGGAAGCAGCATATGAAGAAGAATATTTTTACAAAAAAGTTAGTTGTATTAACGTAAATAAACTGTAAGAAAATAGAGTGGTTTTATTTTGTAGGTTTACATTGAACTATTGACTTTCAGCAAAAGGAGCAATTGGAGAAGTTAAAAGATGCTGTACATGAAGAAATTCACTTCCACGAAGAACAAATTAGAAGGCACCAAGAAGCACTTGCTAAAGCCAAGGCAAAATTGACTCACTCATAAAATTTTTTTTGTAAATAATTGTGTAGATTACAGAATTCTTAGGTCTGGTTATCGGGAGTATGCTTAATTTTTTTTTCAAGTGTTCATCATTTTGATGGAGTTTAATGTTATTTTGTTGATATTAAAATAAATACAATACTTGTGATTTATGTTTAGTTTTGATTATATTACCTCTTTCCAATCCGACAGTGTCATTAATATGACAGTATGGTGATAATGCATATCACTAATAGTAATCCTAAAAAATATATCACATTAAGGGATTTAAAAAAAAAAAAACAGTTAATCTCATCACTAAAGACCTTATTAACCAACGCTATAAAAATTAATTTCTCGAAGAGGTGAGATTATAGAAAATGGATAATCAGCAGGCGTGAAATTTTATATTTTTTTAACCGTTGGAGTACGCTTTTATATTTTGTAAGAATATAAACAAATTAAAAAAAATATCAAATTGTTATTCTAATGTTAAGGACGAAGTACATTAACCTCTTACAAACAGTGTTTTTTCCTTCATTCATATTGATTTTACAGCACTCATTTCGGTATCCTAACCTCTCATTCGGCAAAGACACCCTTCCAATGAATGTCCCCTTAAACATATTCATGGAGTGAATGGACCACAGTTATATTGAATTAGCTTTAAGTTAATTTGTATTTTTAATTATAGAAGTGAAGTAACATATATGCTAGTGCTCTCTACCAGGATAAATAATCTTCCGGTGACCCGACTTAAGATGTATGTGATCCTGTTTTAAGATGAAAAAGATAGGCCTTCTGTGAAGATATTTACATCAATTTGGATTGTGATATGGCTGCTAAGGTACCTGAGCTAAGCTATTCCTGTGAGATATGCGGAGCCGATGGTTTAAATGATGATGAGATGAGGTTACATGTAATGGTTTGTCATTTGAAAGATGCAGTTTTATGCCCCTTTTGCAATTTAAGTAATCTTACAGAAGAAGAAATGTTGGCTCACGTTAATAACGCTCATTTAGATTATTTAACACCCGAACAGGAATTAATGGCTTTCATTGACGATAGTGATGAGATAAGCAGTCCAGTGCTAGAAAGTCGATGGCTTCCCAAAGACCAAAGAAATGGATTAATAAATAATAATAATAACAATAACATAGACTATTATGAAGAAAAGCAAGAGAAAAAGCAGAATGGTGAAATCTCTGTTTGGAACTCCCCTCAGCGTTCTCAGTTAGCTTTAAATCTTCGCAGTAGCACTTCAACAGCCTCGCCAAAAACAAACGTGCAGTTCGTTATGTTTGAGTGCCCCTTGTGTTCTTTTCAAGTTGATAATGTGGCCCACCTTGAAGAGCATATTAACAGACAACATTTTGATTTAACTAGTCCTTCACTAAATGCAGAATCCCCCGTTAAACCGTACAATTTATATAATTGCCCATTATGCGTACAGACATTTGAAAACACTCCGGATCTTGAATTACATGTGAATATTGAACATAAAGACATTCTAAGTCCAGCCAAGGTTTGTAAAGGTAAATTTAAATGAAATATTTTCTCAGTATCCGTTATCATTTCTTGTTTGTATTGCAGCCAATGCAGGATATGACAAGAGATTCGTATACAAATGAGTGCCCCATTTGCTGTATGACCAATTTCAAGACAACTGATGAATTGGCTCACCATATTGATGAACACTTTAATCCGAAGGGTAAGTTGAATTGTTAATTCTATTTGATTAACAATATAGTGCTAACATAAAATGTAGGAAATATTTCAGGTTTATCTCCTCTTACGCCGGATGTTTCATGTGACAGACTTCTGGCTAAAGAAATGGAAAAAAGGGACAAAGAGGTACAGCGTCTTCGGGAACAACATGAATTTGAATTACTGAGGGTAATGTCTCTTGGTTTTAGATCACTCATAATTTGACGCCAAGATTTGCTAACTGATAAAATTTCATTTAATAAAGGTGGACTAAATATTTTTGTAATTTCATTTCTTTTTTCATGCATATCTTGAGCAGTTAGAATTTTGAATTAATTGAAAGGAATTCACGGGTTTTGATGTAATTATTTCTTTTACGAATATTTATTCATAATCGAGGATTGGGCAAAATATTTTTTTATTCTGATATTGCGATAAATAAGTTCGTTTAAGTATTTATTGTAATGAATTAGTTCATTTAAGTATTTCAGCTGAAAAGTAGCGAGGTTGCACAAAAAGTAGAGTTCGATTTGTCCTTTAGAGAAAAACTATTTTTAGGCTTTTCTGTGTCTGAAGCTTGGATAGTAGTCTCCAGATTTCAGTCTGTGTTTTTATTTCCAAGCTAACTCAGTTTTGGTCATCATTTTGTACTGACCCTTCTGTCACATGCGTTGTCAATCTTATTCTTGTAAGGAAGTATAGATACATAGGAGGTTTAATTTTAAATTTCCTTTATATAGTTTCATCAGTTAAGGTGAACTTTGAAAAAATTAAAAAAATCTTTACAATCAAAATGTTAGAAATATATTTATTTCCTACCAGAAATAATTGTAAAGTAAATGTTGAATCCTGTATTGAAAAAATTCATTGAAACAGTTGAAAAACAAAAGTGAGACCTCATATATTTAACTAAATAAAAACAAATATGTTTCTCGTTACAGGCACAGTATGGAATGGATAACGAAGGAAATTTCAAAGAACAAAGTTTAACAAATATGCAGAGAGCCGTATATTCAGGAGAATTGTCCGTTGCTGATTATTATGAACGCCAGATAGAATTGAAAATGGCTGAGAGTACAGGAATTGACGATGGTAGCTCGTGTACTAAAGGTATATTTAGTTTTATGCTATCTACATGTAATAGGGAATTGCTGAAAATATCTGCGTCTCCAAACCTTCTTTCATAACATATGCCTAATATTGATTGTTGATATTATTCTAATACTCCATCTTCTAGCATGTTTTAAGATTTCAGTTCCCTAAAAGACATTCCCTTAGAAATCCTTTCACAATTAATAACGTAATCATAGGGTGCCATCATGTAATAAGGAAGAATTCACTGAATGCTACCAGACTTCAAACCAGTATCTCCTTTAAACACAAAATAAACGCTTAAGAATGTTGCAATAGTTTAAATTCGTAAATTTCAGCATAAGATTAAACTTGGATGGTGCATAAGTAAGCAATGTAAAGAAAAAGACGTAGGGGCGAGATTAATTCAGTGGGAGCGCGCTGGACTAGCAACCGTGTCAAACAATGCGGCCCTTAGATTTTCTCCTTCAAGGAGGCCCTCAGCTATCGCTATTGAACAGCAATGTTATCTGTAACGAGAGAACACTACCTGGAGACCGGCAATGCCCTGGAAAGGCTTCGAACTTTGGGATAACTGTATGGGCCCAGAAGGACTTTGGATAGCGTAAAGCTTGACGATTAAAAAAAAAAGCAATATACATTTTAGGGATTTCACAAATATTAAATGGAAATAGAATCTTTACCCTTGCAAAAATGTTTAATAAAAGTTTTGCCATGGTGATTCTTGAATTGATTTTCTTTCAGAACAATTTGATTCATTTGATTGATTTTTATCTATAGTGAACACTGTATCTAAGGTGACTGATTATTTTTTCCCTTACGTTCATTTTTAATCAGGTAACTCAGAGTAAAACATAAAACAATAAGTGAAGCATCTTCCAAGTTGGTTTTCTAAACCTCCAAATAAAAATACGGTGTGAAACACTAAAAACCTTTTTTGACTGTTGTTATTGACAAATATTTTGAAAACTGGAATTTCTACTAAATGTTTAGATGCCCTTAATGTAGTATTTAAAAAAAAACAAAAAACAATATAATCATTCAGCAGGCCGTGAGTCTATAATTGTATTGAAAATAATTTAGAGATAAACATTTTAGCCAATCACAAAAATATTTTAGAATTATCGTTTTGTATTGTGTTTTCAGATATAGTAGAACACATAGCGGCAGTTAGTGCGAGTTCAGGTAGTGTAGCAAGAATATTACTGTGCACCACTGTAGATCACTACGCTTCTACTTACGGTGACCGAGGATGGGGCTGTGGTTATAGGTAAGCAATATTAAGAAATTCTAATAACGACATATCTTTTGAAGATCTGGATGCGTCCGCAATGCTGGATAAAATAACAAACGACACATCTCTTTACAAAAAAAAAATTGTAATCGAGACAAATCGTTTGCGAGAAATATTTATCATTTGTTTTTAATCAAATGTAATAATAATTTTTCTTAACCAATATATATATTTTTTTCTTATCAATTATATAGTTTCCGCATAAATTGGTATTAATGAAGTTATGAGTCAATTTCTTCTTGTTATTAACTCTTCATACGTTGTAGAAGTTTTAAATAATTATAATAAAAACATGAAATATTTATTTGTAATATTATAGAAACACCCAAATGATGCTATCCTCATTAGTTCATCACACAGGCTATAATGAACAACTGTATAAGCAATGGATTCTTGGAAGAAGTGGCGGTGAACTTCCATCTAGAAGTGCAATGCCTTCCATTTCTCGATTGCAACAGCATATTGAATGGGCGTGGGGTCAAGGTTTTGATACTCAAGGTGCTGACCAACTTGGAGGGCAACTGGTTAATACCAGAAAATGGATTGGCGCTACAGAAGTAGTAACCGTACTTTCCTCGCTTAGAATAAGGTTTGTGGTTAACATTTATTATTACAATAAAGGCAAGCAATCCAGGGAATATTTTACGAACTCATTTTATTTTTTGACTTAAATATTATTACTTTCTCTTACTTAGGTGAACAGTGTAACTCAAAAACGAAAAATCTATAGAAACTTGTATTTAGTATTTGAAGTAAATGATTTAATTACATAAATTACTGGTTATAACTAGACGATGTTAACAGACAATTTCACGATATTGGCAGAAGCAAAAGAGAAAATAACATCTTTCGTTTGCAGAAAACGCCATGACCGATATTGAGTATCTTCATTAGGAACTTAAAGGAAAGGAAACCTAGAAGCTTAGGAAATAATTCTAATTTATTTCTGGGTTTTTCCTGATGAGGGACACCATAGGTTGGTCATTAAAGTTTCTGCAACTTGAGCATTTTTTTAGCTTGGATTTCTGTAACTTAATTTAACTTCTAGGCCTGCTTCTTAACAGTTCCTAATGAAGTACAACACCTAAACATTAAAATTTCCGCAATTAAAATAATATTTTTTCTTTGGCCCCTGCCAAAGCCAACGTTGATATAAAAAATTATTTGACATAACTATGATTGAATATAGTTTTTTCCTATGTGAAATTTCTTAAGTTTATATTTATTTAAACCATATACCATAAACCATATCATACATTTTTATGATTTTATGTCTATACATGTTTATGTCTGTATGTGTGTTTGTATATGGATAAGTCTCTGTGTAGGGGAAAAGTGATAAAAGTGATTAGAGCTCCACGTTTACCGGTTCCCAAAAGGCCGCATTCAAATGATTGTAACGGCATTAAATCGGATTACTGTTTTGTTCTCCCAAATTTGATTTTTGAACTGAAAAAGAAGAGGGACAGACAAAAATTTTGTTTTTGGCGCGATAGTTATCTAAGAAAGAAATGAACCATGAAAACCTTAATTGACTCAAAATTCCGAATTAAACAGATGTTCAGATAGCACTATGAGTAAGATATATTTGAAGCTTTGAAATAAATAAAATTTCTTTATATTATTCAGCTCTTACTAGAAAGAGTTCTGGGTATCGCCATTCCAATGTTTCATAAACACTCAGCTTTAAAGATTGTTTCTCCTTATAATAAACAAGTATTGTAAAAAATAATATTAATAAAAAATAAACAAATACTGGCCCTGCAGTTAAACTATTGTGATAGCAACAATAATTAAGTTTACATCTGTACTAAAATAAATTCGTTCTAATAACATTGCCATGGTACATATCACAGTTCTTGGTGAGCATGTTTATATATTTTAATTGAAATGTTAAAACTCTTAGTTAATTACATTTTGGGCATTAAGCTAGTCAATTCTTGTCTTTTAATTAAATAGTTTTAATCTTTTCAGATGCCAGTTAGTTGATTTCCACAGACCAACTAGTCCGAATGGGAGTCACCCCGAGTTATTTAAGTGGGTCAGCGATTACTTCCAAGCATATGATGACTTCAAACCACCTCTTTATTTGCAGCATCAAGGTATGTTTTGGTCTTTTATAATCATTTATAAAATATATTTATTTTTTAATATATTTAAAAAAAAATTATTTGAACATTTTTATCTCAAGTTTATATTTATGTGTTTTTTATTTTCTTCTGATTTGTTTTGTAACCTTTGTACAGACGCTGAAGAAGGCAATAAATTTGCCGAAACGTCGGTGAAAATTTAAAAAGAGTTTTTTTGTGACCGAACCTCAACATCCATTTTACATTTTTATTTTCTCCTATCTTTATTACTTCCAAATTTGATGAGTGTTCTTTAAATATTCAAATTTTTTCAGTTATTGTTACTGATAAAATAATTATAATTGTTCTTCTCATATATTTATTCTTATAGGTCATAGTAGAACAATAATAGGTGTGGAACAATTGAGAGATGGAGGAGAAAATCTATTAATTCTGGATCCGAGCCACTCACCATCTCAAGTGGCAGGATTACGCAGCACTGCAACTGCTCCTAACGTATTAAGGTTAATAAGAAAAGCACCGTCGGCAATGAAAGCTAGGCAATATCAAATAGTGGCAGTAGCAGGAATTATGGATAGTGAAGCTGAATATCAGGTATTTTGTCTTTATTTTTTTTTTTCAAGATCGCGTTCTAGGTGCTTAAGGTTATATCCATCCTAGAGCAAATATGCGTGCCCCTATTGTCCAAAGGTGTCTCCGCAGTAATCAAAGTCTAAACTGTTGTTGGAAATTTGCCATAACCAGCTCTCCAAATACAAACACAATATAATTGCTTCAACAATTACAGCTTGATTAGAGATTTCACTCCCTGAAATCAAGGCGTTCCAACAGGTGTTTTTTTTTTTTTTTACGCCAACTGGTCAGCTGCTAATTTCCAACATGGTAATGTGATATAATAGGTTTATTTGTTTAAGAAGTTTTTTAAGTTTCAACTCTGCACTCTCGAAGTTCTGTCGTGCCCGTTTAGCTACTCTAAATAAAAACCAAAGCGGTACTAGAATTCCAGTCCCAGATCCAGTCTACGTTTTCAACAGATGCCCGAAAAAACAGTTACCTTCTCAACAGAAATACCTTAACGGAAACAGCCTAGGCTCTTTCACAAAAATTTGTTCTGAACAATATTTAAACCTGAATTTCATCACAACCCAAACAACCTTAAGATAAATAGATGTTTTTCTACCAAATAAACTCTACAGTAGACTAGCAAGAGTCTCATTACGTCATTTGTATATGCTAAATCTGTATAACATACAAATATGACTTTGTATTCAGTGGTGCTAATGGACGATGACTTACACTTTGTTTATCAAAACATCCTGTTTTTGTTGTTTTTTGCCTAGGCTTTCACCATACAGCCGGCGCTGATGTTTCTTTGGATGAAAGATCAAAAACGATCATGATCACAAATTGAAGCAAACTATAAAGGAAGAAAAATCTGTGTTTAAGAGGTTTCTATATCTTTACAGACTTTTTTTTAAAGGCAATAGGATGTTCATAACAACATATAAAAGTACACAGAGGTTTAAGAACTTCTCTTTGTAATTAAGCTAATGCCAAATTCTTTTTGTAGAAAACATGAGGGAGGAAAAGAATATCTATTCATCTTATTTGATTGGGGTTGTCGGGAGAGGCCTTAGGTCAGATCAGATTTTCAATGAAAGAGCTTACACTGTATCCACGGAAGTTTGTGTAGTTGTTTTTGCAATAATGAATCTTAGATGAATTGTTATGAGACTGGATTTCTGATCTTAGACTGCTTATTTTACTTTGAGGGAGCTTTACGGTTGATAGGCTGCTTCATTTTGTGGTCGCCCATGTCTTGATAGTCTATGTTATCACACTGATTTATCAAGGCATCCTGATGATGGGATGCCCGAAATCGGTCGAAATGAAGCAGTTATTACGGAAAATATTTCTGATGCTTTCCAGCTCTGCGGACCCGATCACAACAATTATTATTATTTACTTACTTTTACGGCACTTCTCCCTTTTCGGGTTCGCCTCAAGTCATGTCTCTCCACAGCTCCCTATCATTCCAATCTTCCTCTCGGAAGCCCCTTCCTACCATTTCTTCCAGTATTTCCTCATCCCATTACGTGCTGGTCTGCTCCCCTCTTCTCCTACCAGGAGGAATCCATTTCGAATTCTCTCAGGCCATTTTACGGAGGCATTATGCAGAGGCCCATTCGTTTTAATTTTTTTTTTGTAATTTGCTGATCGATGGAATTTCACTTATTTACCTTTTTTTTTTTACAACTTTATTTCTCACTCGATCAGCCCTCGTCTTCTTAATGCATCTCCTCCAAAGCCCATCTCAACTGCCTTCACCTTAGAGAGAGCATTTTTTGAAGTTGTTCATGTTTCGGAACCGTATGTTAGTATTCCCTCTACATGGAAGAGAAAATTCTCTTTTTATTTTCCCGCGAGGTTTCCGAGGTAGAATAGATTCACAGTATTCTCTGCTCGTCGTAAAAGGCGACTAAAAGGGAACAGGGGAGATGAGCCTCTATAAGCTGCGCTGAAGGTAGCCCATCTAGGGGAAGGTGACCTCAAAATCAAACCCCTGGTCCTCCAGGTTGGGGGTTGTACAGTAGGCCAGCTTCCTGCTTACTTAAAAAATCTACATGCTACAAAAAGTCATGGAAATTATTATTAAAAACAATAATAATAGTTGTTCGAAGGCGCGGGACCTCAGCCAATATAGCCTGGAGACACTCTTCCGTCCCCCCTTCAGTTTCTCATTCCTCCATTGTTTGACTTCGCTGTTACAAAATTGCAAAGTGGTGGCTACTGCTGCTGTTACCACAAAAAACGGCAATGAGGATCCTACTATAATCAACTCGTCCGCCCTCTCATTGCCCAATATACTCACATATCCGGGCACCCAGTATAGCTCCACCACTTTAACATCGGAGTAACCTGGGGTACTCTTCTTATAAGGTTCATAATAATTTTAATTGCTCTTGTACATCTTGGGTGAAAAATGTTTTAAGAAGGAATGAAAATGAGAGGGCATATTTAAAGATAATTCATCTTTTGTCCCATCTGTATAATTGGGAGGTTGAGTGGAAATTAAAAAAAAAAACTGATGTGAAACACTCCACGACGTTCTCTTACTGCGAAATGGCAAATTTTCTGTTACAATTCTTATTAGTGTTTAAAACCACCGGCATTTTTATGGAGAAAATCACAAAAATGAAAAACCTATTCTGTAAAGTCGCACTTTCGGTTAACCGATTTTCTTCAACTGGGAAGTTTGGCAACTTACATAATTCTAATTGATATTATTTAGTTGGTTGAATAGCATACAGTTGAACTGAAACAGCACATTAGAGGAAAACATAATCCCGCCCCTCCCCCAAAAGTCTCCTTAAATAAATTTTCCCGGAGAAATGTTTCAAACGAAAGTGGTTGCTCTTTGTATGTGTAGTTGATAGGACAAGTTTAAAGGAAATCGTTGGATCTGTTTTAGAGAAAACCATTCACTAAAGTGGCCTTCCGGTTGATGGATTTTGCCATAAATCTTTGTGTCTGATGCGGTGATAGTACCTAAACGGAATACTTGTTTGAGGTTCCTGCAACTTTTCGTTTTTGAGATATTCATATACCATTTTACCAATTGTAAAAACCACGGGACCTCAAAAGTGTATTTCCGGTGAAAACTCAATTTCGAAAATCTGGCACGATTGCAATACTTCCTCTTATTATTATTAGTAAGATTGGAAATTCTTCATCAATTCAATAAGATATTTCCAGTATTCTTTTTATTTTAACGAAATTTTTATGTAAATAAATAATTTTAAACTTTAAATTTATTGTATTTAGAGTAGCAAGATCTTGCGTTCAGTTCGTGTACCACCAGAACGATGATTTCAGCTACAGAATGATAAGGAAATAAAGAATTGCTGACCTACCCTACTGCTGCAATTACTTGTCCACTACCTATTATTGCTTCCATACTGCCACTTCACTTTACGCGACCTTACTATACTAGTGTTCTTATCTAAAATAGGGGAGTTGCACTGAATTATAACAGAAACAAAAAGATCAAAATTATATCTTGCTGTTCCATATTTAGTCAATAATACTGCTTTAATTGTAACAAAAATTTATTGAAGAAGAGAAAACACCTGAATAATGTGCCATTTTCTTTTTTTATTTATTTAAGAAAGACTTAAGCAGGTATCGGATTTCCTGCAAAAAATAAATAAATAACAGGGTTTTCTCTAATTCATAAAATGAGAAAAAATGTACACAATATTTCAAAATACTCTTAGGACCATTATTAGTAATTTGCAAGAATCAAAGATTATGAACCAGATTGTTAAATATAAAAACAAAGTAGCACCAAATGCCAGAGGTTCAAAAAATAGGGTTTACTGTAGGATTAATGCCCACTTAATTAAATTTAAATGAAATGTTTGTTTTTTTAAATTTATTTTTCTTTCGAAGCAATAATAATAGTTTTTAAGAGCAATATAATGTTGCTAAGCAATATTTAGGAGTAAACTAGTCTTTTTTTTAAAAATAACCTCTTTGATATTTTTTGCAACTTCTCTATTCGAAATATAACATTACACTGTATATAGGTTAACCAATAAAATACAAAGCTTTAGTAGTCTTTAAGTAATATTTAGTAGATTTAAATAAAAATGTGAATATTTATAAATAATAATTCAACAAAATTTGCATGTTAACATGGTTGACAATCGCGAGTGATATGAAATAACTAGATTTTTTTTATACTTATTTATTGGTTTATTTATTTCGTTCATGATTTTTTGTTTGCTTTTACTCCGTATTTATTAATGAAAGCTCAACTTTCCTGTGGTTAATAAAGGAAGATAATGAATCATTCTCATTTTCTGTAATTTTTTTCCAGCTAATTAATTTTTTGTAGATATACATTTTATCAGTTTTGCCACATTCTACGTTTTCATCTTTAGGTAAAAACAATTGAATAGTTGTAACAATTTTTCTTAGTAAGTAGTTAAGACAATTTCTCTCCTCAAATAAAAAAAAAATCATATCAGATTGCAACCTTAAATGGTGGGTCTCACTGTGTAAAAATATAATAAGAAATTGAAATTATTAAGCTTTGTGCCATGGTTAATGTGTCAAAACTGACCAAAATGTTTTATCATATCGACGTCCAGTAAAAAAAAATACCCATTGTAAACTTCAAAAAGTGAATAATAATAATAATAATATAAAAATAAAATATTCTTAATCGATTATAATCTTTGGCCAATGATTTCATCTTCTATAAATAAAAAATACATTGGCAAATGGAAGTTTATTCTCATTAATTTAATATGCATTCCTATTAATTGTGGCCTTTGTAATTACAAATAAAAATGGGAAACGACAAGTGAACAAGTGAGAATAATTTTAAGTATAGTGTAGGTAACAAAAAAGAAATAACATTTTTAAAAAATATACGATATTTGATTGCCCTATTTATTTATTTTTTTCGCCAAACCTCTGGAATTGGCTGTTGCCTAGATTTGAAACAGTTAAAATTTTATTCTAAAAATTAAACATTATAACAAAGCTGAAAAATTAAATAAAATATTGTTAATTGTTAAAATGCTCTAAACATATTTATCTAATGAAGCACTATTTTAGCACTAACTGAAATATTTTTAAAAAATTAAACTGTTACGAGCACTTATTATATATATAAAAAAATATATTTATAATTTAATTAGGAAGTTATTTGTGCAGAAAATTTATAATTAATATTGATTTAAATACCACCGGAAGGAACTTATACATGTTCTAGTCATTGCGTGTTCTTGTTGTTTGAATGTTAACGGATGAATCTGTTTTTATATTTCAATTTTATATAAATTCTGTTGACGATGTATGAAATAAATTTATTGTAAATTTATGTGAGGCTTATGTAAATACACATAAAACTTTCACATTTTTGAATTCATTTATTGAAATTGTATATATAATTATAAAAACTTTGAAAGATACAAAAGGCCTCCTAATGTCATTTCAGTTATTTTAAGTCTGCTTAGCATTATGTTGCTAAATAATAAAAACTTGTCAATTGTTATAAAACGAAAAAATTATAAACCCTGTTGTTTTCTTTTATTCTGTTAATAATCCAAATTTATGTTTGCCTTAATGCTTTAGATTTTTCATTTTTGTGGTTTAGTGAGAGTTTGGTTCTCTATTAAGAACAACTTAGTAATCTCACAATTCATACATAGTGCATTGAACATAAGATATAATTTGTGCTTGTATCATTCTGATATTGTTAATTACACCATCTCACATTGCAGTTTTTTTTCTGTGTTTTAATTCACATGCGTATTTAAAAAAATAAAATAAAATACTTGCAATATGAAAAAAAAATTAATGGTTCTTCGAAATCACCCACTTGCATTGGTCTAGTCTCTAGTAGCTAGAGCACTCGCCTAAAGGCGCGAGAATTCAAGGTTAAATTTCTGTAGGACAAAGTCGTCTTGACCCAGCACGTGAGATAAAGAGGAATGATTAAAGACAAGATGAAAATGCTGAAATTCGAGGCAAACCGCAAAGAAAATCAGAATTACTAAAGTAAGTTTTAAGAAATACGTATTTAAAAATGAAGTGCAAAAGTGGACTCGTGAGTTTAATCCATAACTAAATTTGAAATAATCCATCGTTTCAGATTATTAGAATTGAATACTGTAAATACATGTTTTGAAGCTCTTCGTTACGACGTAGAAAAAATCCAGGTGTGTTCTTCATGAACAACCTAAAATGAAAATTGCAGGTTCAAACTTATTCCGTCGTTAGGATCCGATATGAAATACCGGTTTCTGTAATATTGCGTCACCTGAAAACTATACTTTGCTGACTAGTTGTTTCATTTTTTGCAATTTTCCTCCAAAATGTCTTCAATGATTTTCTTTATACTTGAAATATAAAAGTCTGTTATGTTTTTTGAAACATTTATACAGAAAACTTATTTTAAGTGGCTTTAGGCCACTTTATGTAGTACGGTTCGGTTCTATCACTTAAATAATATTAAAGAATTTATTGTACATGATAGATCCAAGTTGGCAGAAAATCTAGTAAGTGCAAGTCGGTAGATTTTCGCACTAAATTCCTTTATTTATCCGCTTGTGACACATATTACAAAACATCGTTGGCTTGCAAAATGCTTTCTAAGCGGAACGCTAATAATTTATATGAACTCTTTCCTAGAAACCCTTTTATAAATATCACAATGGATTGAATAAAATACCACTTTTTCAGTCGGTCTAAAAACAATAGTAGTTTAAATCATACGCATATAAAACTTGAAATGATGCATTAACTTCTTGTTAATTGATAGAATTGCATTATCTTCCTGGTATTTTCCATGAAACCAAGCGCTATCTGAAATTTTTCGGTATTCATTTGCAACTTAATAAACGCAGCCTCCCTGTCTAATAAAACCAAATTTGTGGCAGCCCACTTTGCTTGGTTTTCTACGAATTCTTAAATTAAACTGGTTCTTGCCAATTGGTGCAAGGATTTCTAATTGGTAGAAACACTAATGTTAGATTATCATGTTTGTCAGTTAACAATGTCTCATTCCTGTTGGAAGGAAATATCATGAAAAGAGTAGCTCATTTCGATATACAAATGAAAAGACTGAACATCATGGAACTCAATAGCTTTTGAACAAAGTTCACTGCAGCACAGACTACATTAAATTCCTAAAGATTTTTATATATACATTCCTTCAGAGCATAAGTTTTGCAGGTGCGAGACCTTGGCCATATTCAGATAATTCTGTTACTTAAAGCAGTCAGAGAAAAAACAATTTTTAGCAGCGGGAATGAATTTCTGGCGAAGAACGGCAAGGAAATCTCTATTGGAGATATGAAGCGTGAGGCTTTTTAGGAAATATGGAGATTAAAACAATCTCTTTAGAACCTGCAGAAAAAAATCGCGTCCAATCCATTTCAAATAATGTATTACTAAGAAGTTAGGAACAAAAGGAATATGCATGCTGCGACGGATAAAATACCAGATGTTACCCAGCATTGCGGACCCATCCACATGTTCAAATAAGAAGTTACTACAGGAGTACCCCAAGGAAGAAGTGAAGAGGCATTTCCCATGTTATATATGGGGTTGCTGAAAAGGTATATGAAAAAAAAAATGCACTTTCAAACCATAGGTTTTTATTTAGAAATTACGCTTACTTATACATAATTTACAATTTTAGGACTTTTTATGGTATAACAGGTACACTAGATTAACTAGAAAGAACATTTAAATATTAAATCCCATTTTTCTCATACATTCTTTGTGAGCTTCAATATAACTTTGACAATTAGCCTCTCCATTTTCAACAATACTGCAAGAGAGAAATTTAATTCACAATCTTAATCTAAATTAGCAAAGTTGTGCTAGTCTAAATGAAAAAAAAGACATCACTAAATATTGCAACACTTACCAAGCATCTCTAGCCTTTTTAGTTTCAGGGCAAGCACAACAGGGTTTAAGTTTTTTCTCACCTTCTTTTCCTTTTGTTTCAGAGGCGTTTACAACTGCCAGAGGCATATTTAAAAATATAAATAATTGCACTTCAAATAAAGCAATTTTTCTCACCTGAACTATGAATATAAAGAAACCTTCCCCAGGTTAGAAATGAATCACTTCTGTTCGAATAGGCGTCACATGACAACCAGATGAAATGTGTGAAGAAATAATCAGCTAAGCAAATATAACCTGACTATAACCTCATACTGGCTATAATGTTTGTGTATGCGTAATGTGTGAACGGAGTGTTCCCTGCAGTAGTTTGTATGTAGATTTTATTAAAATTATTCATGGTGGGTCTGTATGTTAACAGCAGGATGGAGTTAATATTCCTTCATGTTTCATCTTATATGATTTGCGTTTTAACTAGCAAACATTTTAATTATTTTTCCCTCATATAGGTTTTTATTTCATTTTTGTGAATTACAGTAAACTATAATGGCAAACTCCTCTGGTTCTGCTACAGGTACAAAATTGATTACATAATAAGCTATTACTTTAATTTTGTTCTTTTTGAAATATAAATATGTATACATTTTTTAATATGCAGGAAACCCACGAAATAAGGTAGCTCTTAAACCTGGACATTCTTTAATGGACTGGATTCGTTTGGGTAATAGTGGAGTTGATTTAAGTGGTACTGGGGGAGTTCTTCAGCAAGTTACTAAAGAACAATTAGCAAAACATAAATCTGTTAATGATGCCTGGATTTGTATTCGAGGTAAGGAGATCAAATAGTTTTGGTGATTATTCATGAAGAATAACTTGGAAGCAATATATGTCATTTGCCAAAAATGTATCAAGCATGAATGAAAATGAAATCTAATATATATTATTTGCATAATATATTTTGTGTAGATAACAGTATGTTAAAAATTTGATGAATTCATATTTTTGTATTTTTTTGGGAATAAATTCTTAAAAAGTATGCTTTTGGTTACCCAGAAAATGAACTTTTCTTTATTGGCGAAATCCATAATGTAGATGTTTGCTGTCACAGTAACTCATTATTAATATTAAGAAAAGAATATTCGACAGAAAAAGTCTCCCATTTTTTCCAAATGTTTTACTAATTTTCAGGAAATGTTTATAACATCACCAAGTATTTAGACTTCCATCCCGGTGGAGTAGAGGAGCTAATGAAAGGCGCGGGAATTGATGCTACAACATTATTTAATCAGGTATTCAACTAAATTATTTTGCCGTCTGTTTTTAGGATGATCAGATTTTAAGGAGTGTTATTAGGGATATAACTACATCAAGAATTTGAAGAAATGGCTGCTCTGTGTAAGGTTCGTTGTTAGTTGTGTATTGAGTTTTTGAACCGCAATTGCGAATCTAAAAAAAACTATATAATTTTTTTCATTTAATAATTCACTTTCTCTCTTGCTAATTTAATAAATTATTAAATTCTGCGGGGTGTTGTTCCACTCTCCAGCAATGATGCCTTGCTTGTTCTTCCAGGATATTTCCTTACTTTCTTCCAGCTCTCTTTATTATTTTAGGCCGATGGCCAATAACCTCACAAAAAAGGCCTTATTATAATCTCCCGGCTATAGTTGCTTTTAATCGATTGTCAACAACTTTTTTTAATCCTTATTAGTGTAGTGTTCAGAAGTCTATGCATAAGTAAATAATAAGATTCGCAAAAGGAAATGCTAATTATTTGATCTGAGTCCGGAAAAAGTTTTTTTTGGGTGCTTGATCCCATTCCATTCATTCTGGCGATGAATGTCTACTTTAGTCACTGTACATTTTAGTTATTGATTTGTGGCGGAAATACAATGACCCGGATACTTCTTTTAGGAAGTGAGGTGATTTCATTTTCCTCAATTAAACGCAAAATCCAAAAACGTCTTTGACTACTCAGATTTTTAGTGAAGTTTTATGGTTGTCCATTTATAAAGTATTTAATTCCCTCTCAGTTACTATAGGTTTTTTACTTCTAAAAGTTTCTTGAACGGTTGACTGCCGATTATCAATTAAAACTTGCTATTTTTTTTTATTTTTTTTTTAATTTAGGGCGTCTCAACATCTGTGGTCATTTGCGCCCGGAGCCTTCTCAGTGCACTGCCGGCCTCCGGACAGTGTTCTCCCGTTACAGACAACACTGTCCATCACCGGACAGTGAGCTGTAGGGGCTCCTAGGAAGAGAAAATCTATTATCATTATGATTATCAATCAAAACTTGCTATTATTATTATTTTTTTAATTCCCATTATTCTAATGTGTTGACAATTATTAAATTTATTTTGCATTGCTGTATAAGTATCAATTCCGAGACAGTGATTACGTAACAAATACCTACCACTACTTAAAGAAGTAAACCATTTTGCTTTCTCTTCTAGCCAGAAGATGAAGTCTGCCTCTATCCCTCTCTTGCACATGCGCGGCGTACTCTCACATAATATGCATGTGCACACCTTCTCTTTAAAACTAAAAGTACTCTTGTCTATAAATCATAAAATTTATTTTATCCGAAGTTGTAATGAATATTGATTTCAGTATTTTTTGTTTACCATACAAAGAAAGATGATGATTCATTTATGTTATAGAATCTTTTGTCGTCATAACTTTAAAAAAATGTTTCAACGCAGCTCTGAAGAATACATAATTAGTTATCATAGACAATAGGCTTGTTTCAAAAACTAATCATTTATTATTTGTATCTTAATTTTATATCCGTTAAATATCCAAAATTATTTAGTTTTTATTATTCAAAAGTTCAGTAGTTATAGCAATATTAAACAACTACAAGTACAAAAACTATTAATAATATTAATCAAGATTACCTGATTTCTCGTTGGGTCTCATATTTACTTTATTGGGAACGTTTATAACTTGATAAATAAAAACATTTATAACTATTAAAAAAATATATATTCAATGACACTTAAAGTGTAATTTAAAAACCTAAATTATGTTTCATGCTTTGCATTTTCTTACTTTTGTAAATATTATAATTTATAAGTCATTTTAGTTTGTTCTCGTTCATGTCAGATTTTTGAAATTAAGTTTTCATTCGAATCGAGAAGCAGTCAATAACTTTAACTCAAATTTGATGTACCATCTGTTTTTAAAAGGAACTTTTTTTAATGAATTATTTTGCATCTTTTTTTTAAAGATTTGAAATTAATAAATCTAAATTTCCTTTTACAAATAGTTGTTATAATTAGCAAAGTATTTAATAACAACGCTTAATAAATTCCTGTTTTAGGTCCATTCCTGGGTGAATTTTGAATCCATATTGAAGAAGTGTCTTGTCGGGCGTATTGTTGGTGCTGTTGATGAGGATGTTTTTGCTAAACCAGCAGATACATCATTTAAAAAAACTCAGTCAAACCCTGCAAAAACATTATTATCTCAATCCAGTGCTATAATTAAATTTGATTGGTCTCAGCAACAAAAATTTGTAACATTTTATATTTACCTCAAAGAACGTGTAAAGCAGGTAATTTTTTTGTTACCTTTTATGATTTTCTTATTAGTTGTATTAGCAGAAAAGCCATATAATATTGAGAAATTTTATAGAATTTAAGAAAAAAATCCGATTTTAGTTCGTGTACCACATCGGGTAAGCATTGAAAAAGAGCTATTTCAGTCAAATTAAGAAGCAGATAATGGAAATTATGTTTTTCAATTATTGTAAAGATTGTTTCACTAAATTCAATTTTCCTCTGAAGTAAGTAAAAAATTCTTTTTTTCCTTGGGAAAAGTAATTTCGGCTAAGGTTTGTTTCCAAATAAATTGTATAAAAAACAATAGAGTAAAGGATAAGTTATTTAATTAAACATTAATTATTGTATATTTACAATGTTAATCTGTTTTGTAGTTTATTTTATTCTTATTAAGTAGGAGTAAATTTTATAAATACTAAATTGTAGGAAAGCAAAATGGTTAAAATAATATCTAAGGGTGCTATAATTGGTTAAACAGAAAAAGAAAGTGATGTTTGATATATTAAATTTATATTCTCTTTGATATGGTATAGTTGTCTATAAATAGTGTTGCGCAGAAAGCTATTTTAGCCACCATCAACAAAGGCAAGGACAAAAACCGCGTTTATATTTTTCTTTTTTTTATTAGTTTGAATGGATTCAAAATTTTTTCTTTTAATATTTTGTGTCCACAATTTTGATTTCCCGTCAATATGTTAAATTCTAATCTACAAGTTTTGAAATCTTTATTAAAAAAAAAATAATCCATGGATTAATTGCTATATTTTTAACACCTTTTTTGTTGTTGAATATTTGCAGTTATATGTAAAAAATATTCCATCTACCGAACTATGGTCTTTTGTAAATGGTACTTGGTTAAGATGGTCATTACCATCTTCATTAAATTGGCCTCCAATTGTAGTATTTCCTACAAATGATATGAAAAAAATAGAAATAAAATTAGACAAATCTAATGACAACAATGGGCCTAGTATGTGGCAAAAAATTCCACAATTCTTGCCTGTTCAGAACAAGGAAACCCCTTCTGGATTTTCTCAACTAAGTGTGAAAACTATAACACAAGTTAACTATAACGTATTTACTGTTACATTAGAGTATGTGGACAAGATTTTTTACTATGTACCAATTGGACATCACGTAGTTTTGAATGCTACTATTAAAGGTATTGTTATTTTTAATTTCTAAATATTTATGTTAAAAATGGATTTTTTAATATCCTGAAACATACCCTGCCTTACTCACATCTTAGCAGGTTCACATCACCCGCACTTTTCATCACTGGCCAAATTATCAATTTCTTATTTTACACTATTAAATATTTTTTTGATGAATTTTGCAGTCCATTGTCCCCCCAACCAACTCGACCGAAACATTCATAACTTAGAGCATCTTTTTCTAAGAGGCATAAATTTGAAATCCCGAAAAAATTTAAGAAGTTTTTAAAGAATTATTTCTTCTTACCGGTTGCGATTATTTCTTCTTATCTTCATGTATAATATGGTTTAAAGAGGCTGTGCAGAAATGTTTGCCAATTGTGGTGTGCGATGGAAATTTCTATCAAAGCAAGTCAAGATTTCTGCACAGTTCAGTCAAAACAACTTTGAGAACTGACAAAGAGCCGGATAAAAAAAGGCTTTACCCGAAGATAGTCGAACCCTGTGGATCTTAGAATCTATATAAATTTACTGTTTTTTACCCAAATCTCATTGAGCTAGTGCAGATCAAATATGAATCATGCTGTTTACTAAATTCGAAGGATTACTTTCATTTCATTTGAATAAACTGTCTGTTTTACTAGAAATCAACTTGACCATATTCATGCAGATTTGAAGAACTGTTTTAATAATTACTGGGAGTTGGTTGTTAAAACACTGGAGTCGGCTGGAGACATCATAAAATCTAATTAAAAGTGCTTGTGATAATTTGGCCAGTGGTATAAAGCACGTCATTAAGTATTCATGTATAAATTAAATGCGGTATAGTTGTCTATAAATAGTGTTGCGCAGAAAGCTATTTTAGCCACCGTCAACAAAGGCAAGGACAAAAGCCGCGTTTATATTTTTATTAAAGGATCTCTGTTAAGCATATTTGGGAAAGAAACCTCTCTTTGTCTTTTGTATTTAATGATTCTTTTTTTCTAATGACCATCTTCGGTATGTCTCATTATAAATTAAATGTTATATTTTTTTAAGGACAAACAGTGGAACGACAGTACACACCAATTACGAATCTTGTTAGTCAATCAAGTTTCCCTGCTGGTCTTACATTGATGGTTAAATCTTATCCTGATGGTATCTTTAGTTCTTGGCTTACATCTAGGAAGGTATTAATAGATTACATATATGTATATATAATTATAGATTGATTCTTTTGTCCTAATGCTGAAACGTAGTTAGTTTAAAATTTAATTTTATATAATTTATTCATTTTCCTCTTTTGGAACATATTCATGATTATTGTTATCCCAAAACACTTATATCTGTAAAAGAAAGTACCTTGGAGTTGGATCCACATTGCGAAACACATCAATGTTTTTCCCATGATTAGCCTGCTTCATTTTATGGTCAAACGATTTTGAGCGTTTTGACCATCTTCGGTATGTCTTAATAATGATGATTTATCAAAGAAGGGAAATCACACCGTTTATCAAGATCTTCTTGATGATCGAACATCCGGAAATCTTCTAAGATCACACAATGAAACAGGCTATTATTGAAAAAATTCTGGTATGTTTATGTACATATATGGTTCTTTTTTTAAAAAAAATGATTACTTTGTTGTTTTTTTACTAAAATTTCTTTCATTTGTTTAAAATACACTTCATTAGCGAGAGGACTAAATTTTATTTTCCTTATAGTTAAGTAACTATTAATGGCGGATACTACAGTTCGTTACTAATAAATTTTAGGCCAATGATATTGTGAACGTCAGTGAACCAACAGGTGGATTTTCAGTTTCATATATTGGAGAGTGCACCCATTTAATTTTAATAGCAGCTGGTACTGGATTTACACCAATGGTTCGAATAATCAATTGGGCCTTACAACCACTAAAAAAGTAAGTACAATTACTTAAAATTATATTAAATCATTATAATAATAATTCTACTGTTTTACTGATTATTTATTTATTTAAGGATTACTGTCAAGCTTTTGTTTTTTAATAAAACTGAGAAGGATATTATATGGAAACGAGAATTATCGCATTTAATGAGTAAAAATACTAGGTAATTATAATTTTTTGGCTAACTCTACTTTTCATTTAATTCATTCCACTTTTTCATCTAATGAAGATAACTCTAATTTTCAAGATATTAAGCAAGTGTTGTAGGATACAAAATCTTAGAAGAAAACGGGATTAGATTATTGCAAACTCACGATTCTTATGTCTAATAAATTTAAGCGTATATGTGCGGGTGTCGGTATTTATTCATTAAGTTAATAACTCAATAAATGTATGAATTACTCTGCAAATTTGTATCTGTGGAGGTTTTGTTGTTAGAAGGATATGATGACGATCATATTACTAAAGTACTTTTTGATTTATTTTAGTGACCTAAAAGATCTATTGAACCCCAAACTTCTTAGGTTCTGCCGGCATCATTATAGACAACTCTGCCCATCACCGTGGGAGTTCAGCGCGCTCTATAAGCCAATCCCTTCCCTCACCCTCACTTTTAATATAACATATCCATCAGTTAGATGAAAAACTGATACATTAACAACAGTTGCTTCAAGGTTTTAAACACTTCCAGACTAGAACCCTTCTTCAAAAATTTTTAATGCATTGAACATGATAACGTGATTTATAGTTCCTATATGTAAGAATGAAGATATTAAATGGTGCATAAATCCCAAATTTGAAAACTTTTGTCAGTACACAGTTTTGTATTAATATCTCTTTTTTAACTTTTTCAAAAGGTTTAGCACGGAGCATATATTATCAGAAGCTACCAGTTCTTGGAAAGGTAAACGTGGCTGGGTAACCCCTCAGCTTCTTCAAACGGTACTACCAGATTTTACAAATGCAGTGCCTCTCCCGTATTATGTTTGCATTTGCGGGCCTATTTCTTTTACGCAATTAACAGAAAGGTAAGTAGAGATTGATTTTCTAATTTTCTGTTGAGATTTTTATTTATTTACAAAAAAAAAATAAGTAGAAGATAATTTTTGATTAAATAGTTGAATGTATTGATGCAAAATATGTTATTTTAGGTACCTACAAGATATGAATTACACAACAGATAATTACTTTTGCTTCCGAGGATAAAACATACCACTTTCTGAGAAATTGTTTATAAAGATTTTCTTTCATCTTACTTGTTGCTTTGACTTATTTTCAGATTTGGATGAGATTTTATTTTTGGGTTCCCAAAATGAAATAAATAAATTCCATGATTCGGAACTTTTGTTTGGTTTTGAGTTCTTTCTGTTAATTTGTGAGGGTTCTTCTCATCCTTGGTTGGCAGCCAAGGAACAGTGCTGTTGCCTTGGCACTTCCAGACACGATATTTTTGGTATTTAGTGTAGACGCCGCTTCTCCTAAGTCCAAGTAGCCTAGTGTTTGCGTGTTCGGCAGATCGTAATGGGGAATATATATTTCTTATTCATGCATTTTTAATAATTCATGAAAACTAAGAAAAAATCTTGTTGCAAGTTCGCGAATAATTAAACTTGCATGATTTAATTACAATAAAAGAGGGCGTTATATATTTTTTATTAAGAAGATATCTTATAAAAATTATGTGTAAAACTAAAAGGAAAAACGGTCTATAAAAAGCAAACTTCTGAAAAGAAAATAATGTTTTAATTGGTATAAACATTGTCATATAACTAACTGGCTGTTATGCCAGTTGGAAAAATGAAAACTAAACTTTTTGTTTTTGAAGTTCTAAAATACTTCAAAAAAATGGATTACAAATTGTGCAGTTTTTTTCTAACTCACTAGGAATTGGCACTTTTATAAATAACTATTTTCGATTTTTTTTTTTAGAGCCACAATTAGAGAACAAAAATTATTATATTATAAAAAAATTATATATAATTACATTAAATCTTATAAAATGAGGTTGGTAACACCTCTTCCATGTTGGCCGAAAATTGGATTAATCCAAAAACTGTCACTTGAGACCATTTTGCGAATTTAACTGCTCTTAATTATATGTTTAATAGGGAAAGAGCGCGATCATTCTAATTTACTCCCCGGTAAATGGTTACGCACATTCAAATAATACATAAAGATTTATTTTCAAGAAAATGTTTCCTTCTTTGATAGTTTTGCTTTGTACATTATTTTTAACAAAAATCTGCAAAATAAATAATATTGCATTAGGGAACAAAAACTATGAGTGAACTTCTGAGACTTTTTAATATTTTCACTATGAATATTAGCGACAAATTTGGTAATTTAATTTTCCAAGACTTTTCACTGGATAAGCACTGGATGCCGTTTCCAAATGAGCCTTCCAGCACAATCTAAGGGATAAAAACAAAAAATTGATTAAAGAAGAATACGAAATAGGCCTGCCATTCTGTTAGACTGCTTTTATAATTTGTATATCACTTAGGGAGTTTTTATGAAGAATTATTTTATTTCTGTTGCATTATGTTTAATTAAGATGATTAGAAGGTAACGGACATAAATTTTAGATGATATTGCACATTATTTGCAACAAAGTGAGCCGCGTGATATATTATTTATAACTGTTTGGAGGTTACACGTTATTGTTTTATTTTTAAAGCGTTAAATTTTCTTTAAAAAGCTACCAAATTTTTCAACTAAATTATTTGGTGTAGGCAATATGAATTTACCGCTTCTCATTGCCTTACTAACTGAAATATTTATATTTGGATACCACATATTCTTTAGATTTCGAGCCTGCTTATCCGAAATACAACAGGGAATCTTCCTTAACTTAGTTAAGAGCCATTTTTCAAAGCAGTCTAAAATTTTAGAGCGCAAATGGTATGTACTCAACCTAAAATTACTAATTATTTTCTTTATTTTTTTACTAAAATAGAGTAAATAATGACTTTATGAACGTAATTGGCAGGGTGAATGCGAAAAACAATTTAGTTAATTTTCCCGTGAACTGAAGCGGTAATTGAATAGTAGTTATTATATTGCATAAAAATGCTTTTGATTGATAAATCTCTGACAATTTTATCACGAGCTTAAAATTATTTTCGTTAGATTTGATTACACGATTATTATTTACTTAATTCTAGGCTCTAAATTGAAAAAACAAGATTTTATTTTATTTCTAATACTTTATTAACTTTATATTTAAGTATAAAACTTCGGGGAAGCTATTTCAATTATGCACACTTAGCCTTCTCTTTAGAATTGTGCCCCACTACATCTTATGGGACGTAGATTAATGTAGAAATCTATTATCGACACAGATTTTATTATAAAGTAAATAGATTAGAATTTAACGTAGTTTAGCATTTTGTGCCTAAAGTAGATATAGAAAGAAAGTAGAGAATCACTATAGACTTAAATAGTATGAGATCTATTCTTTGTAAAGATAATGCCCATTATATGACTACAGTTCAGCATCACTCTGAGGTTGAGTGTTTTTCTTCACTGAATTTTCTTCTTAAGAACTGAACAAGTATCATTCCTGCAGATGGTACTTCACTAAATAGTACAAATGCATGAAATAAATATTTCTGGACGACCTAGATGTTACCGTACATTTTATTTTATTATTGCTCGTGATAAAATATACTAAATTATTGTTTGAAGCCCAGTTTTCCTTGAATAATTGTTTTAATTTTTAATACAAGTACAACGGCCATATTTACCTATTATTTATATTTTAATTTTTATTTTACAAACAAATAAATTGTAAGACATGCGAGTTTAATTCAGACCATGGAGATAAGAAAAAATGTGGTTGCACTCAAGTATTGTTTCTGAAATAACATCCGGATGGGGTGGGGTGGGGGATTCTGTTCGTTCAAAGAGGGTTTTTGTTGCTGGATAATTTGTAAGGAGGAATGAGATTGGATTAGGAGGATTGATGGGAAAGTTAAATTTCTCCGTATTGAATGGGATATTAATGTCTTTAAGAGAAAACAATATTAGAGACCATATATGTCTAGTTTTTTTTTTTTTTTTTTTTTACCCTACGCCTAGTTTGCCCTGGCAATCTCAGCCATGCGGCGTCTCGCGGCCCAATATAAATTTCCTATCGAGTTTGTGCTCGATCTTATGTCCTCCAATGCAGGACAAGTGTCCAAATGTGATGCGACCATCTCGTCCAAGTTACAGAGCGGGCATACAGGCGAACTCACCACTCCAATACGACAGAGATGGCTCTGCAAATAATCGTGGCCCGTCTTCATTCTGAAGAGAGCCACTGACTCACCTCTGGGAAGCCTCGCTGGAATACGGTTTTTTGCGTCGAGCAGGTCTGCCCATCGCCTTTGTTCCGCTGTCCTTCTCCAGGCCTGCAACATCTCGCTTTCTACGCTGCTTTTTATTATCTTTTTAGCAGTGCAGAACGTGACCGGCATTTCGGGTTGGTCCTTCTGGGATCCCTGTTTTGCCAGTGAATCTGCCTGCTCATTGCCCCAAAGCCCACAATGCGCCGGTATCCACTGCAGGGCAAGCTCTGTCCCACGCAGGATCAACTTTTCAATTAGTTCCCGGCATGTATCTAGTTCCATTGTGGAAGCTTTGGTAGCGTCTGCCACAGCACTTATTGCAGCCTGTGAGTCTATAAGCAAGACCACTTTCTCAGCCGGTATGTCCAGCAATGCTTTCAATGCGAGTAATATCGCCTTAACTTCTCCGTCAAAGTTTGTTCCAAGACGGCCCACAGGTTCTGCCAACCGGAAGACTGAGGAATAGACCCCTGCTCCGGCATTTTGCTTAGCATTTTCTGCGGAGCCGTCTGTATAAACATGTAGCCACGGTGGCGAGGGATACCATTCGTTGATGGTCTCCAGTGCGCAAACTTTTAGTTCTATTTCCGTCGCTGTTTGTTTGTAGATCCGACGGAGAAGTTGTAAGCTGTATTTGGCGGATCGCAATGGTATCCGTGGGGGGATTACTGGGAGGTTTTGACAGGATTCCATATTTAGTCCCTTTTCCTGTCTTAACTTATCAAGTTTAGCCACGAAAGATACTTGGGTTTTAAGCCTTGCACTTGCTGGTTTTGAATGGTCCCAGTAATCAATCCCTAATCTTCGGATTCTCTCGCCCATACTAAGTGCCGCTATTTCTCTTCTCGTCTTTGTGGGCTCTGTGTTTGTTTGTAGTTGCATCGCTGAGATCGGAGTAGACTTCGGAGCTCCGGTTATTACTCTAAGTGCTTTATTTTGCAGCTTCTCAATTCTTTCTACTACTGTTTCAGGTGACGTTATCAGCAGTTCGTTTCCATATTCAATAGATGGTCGGACATAACTCTTATAAGCTAATGATAGAATATCCTGAGTTGCACCCCATTTTGTGCCCGTAATCCTTTTTAGTAGGCCCATTCTTCGCTCTCCTTTTTTCACTAGGGACTCCGTGTGTATCTTCCAGCTTAGCCTATTATCAAGTGCCACTCCTAAATAGGTGGCTGCTGCTGTTTGCCTAATCAGTTCCTGTGAATAACTTAGAGCGATACTGCGGGCCTTTGTAGACAGAGTGAACAGCTGGCATTCAGTTTTATCAGTGTTTACTTCCATTTCGTTGGCATCCGCCCAGTTACGGAGTGCTTCTAATGCCTTGTTCAACCAGACCTCTAGGGCGGGAATATCGCTGCTAGTTGCCCAAATTACGAGATCATCCGCGTAGAGAAGGGTGTTTATTCCTGGTAGCGACTCTAGCGAGTCAACGATATCATTTATCATCAAACAAAATAGAGTTGGGCTTAGTACGGATCCCTGGGGTAAGCCTTGTCTGGTCTGTTTAAATGTGGAGGTATCCTCATTGTACCTAACTCTGATTAGCCTCTGATCCAAGAAAGAAGCAAGGAATGTAAACATTTTGCCCTGAACTCCCAATTTAATGAGCTTTTGAAGAAGTTGTATTCTCCAGACTCTATCGAAAGCAGTTTTAAAATCTATAAAAACTGCCAGTGTGCTCTGTTTTCGGTGATATCCATCTTTTATTTCCTGTGACAGCCGAATAACCTGCTCAATTGTGCTACGGTTTTTCCTGAAGCCCGCCTGTTTAGGAGATATGAGCTTATGACCTTCCAGATAGGTTTGTAGCCTCCTCAGGGCCATTCTTTCCAGCAGTTTGCAGAAAACACTCGTGAGGGCTATGGGCCTGAAGTTTTCTACTTTATCAGGAGTTTTTCCTTTTTTGAGCCCTGGGACTATTTCGCTCTTTTTCCATTCACTAGGTAAATGAGTGCACCAAATCTTGTTGAGAAATGAAAGGATTATCTCCTTTGCGGATTCTCCGAGGTGGATCAAGAACTCAGGCAGTATGTCATCAGGGCCTGCGCTTGTCCCTATCTTCGTAGCTCTTAAAGCTTGCTTCATCTCCTCTAGCGCGAAGTTTCCATTAAAGAGGGTTGATTCTTCAGAATTTAAACATGTAGGTGGGAGTCTGGTTTCTGGCTTTTTGTTAGTTTTCCTTGGATGGAAGTTGCTCACCTTACAATAGTGTTTACAAAAATGTTTTGCAATATCAGGATCGCTTGTTAGAAGTCTATTTCCCTGCTTCAGAGGGTTATTTCTTGTCATTCTCTCATTGTTTAAATTTGATAGAAATCTGTGAGCCTTAGTGCCGTCTTTTCTATAGTCGAGCTCTTGGAGAAATTTTCTATAGGTTGATCTTTTAGCTTCAATGACATTCCGTTTCAGGACGGCCGACTTCTTTTTTAGGACGATTCTGTCCTGAGGGTTCCCAGATTCTTCTGCAGTTGCTCTTGCTTGGTCACGTTCCGCCTTCAGTTTTTGGAGGTCTTCATTCCAAAAAGGTGTAAACCTCTTTACTTGTCCTCTCGGGACTGACTTTTGGGCACACGCTATGATAGCACTCATAATCCCTTTAAGTGCAGTATCAACATTTCCTTCAATCATGCTGCTATTTAGCAGCTTATTTGACAGCTGGGCATACAGATTCCAGTTCGCTTTCCGTAAATTCCATCTTGTTCGCTTTTTCTTTTTAGAATTTGGCAGGGTTGGGAACCTAAGCTTGAGTAATGAAATTTTGTGACCAAAGCCACCTGGGGCGCATAACAGTTCGTGTTCTAATTTTGAAGCCAAAGCAGGATGAGCTAAAACTACATCAGGGTGCGATAGCGCGCCAGTGTAAGACATGAACGTGGGGGCGTTTGAACTATTTTCTACGAATATTACTGGGTTGGAGTCAATAAAATCTTCTACAATCTGACCGGTTGATTCTGTAGCGGCGTAGCCCCATCGTGTAGAAGGTGCATTTAGATCTCCGCACAATATACATTTCGCATTCCAGCTAGTTTCAAGCCAGTCCAGTTTTGGTTTATTTCTTGGCGGGTTGTACACCATAAAGATGCGTCTGTGCTGATCTTTCTTCCAGACCTCAATCTCAGCCATTTCAAGCCTATCGGCGTCATTCATTTCCTTCCTGATGTGGAAAGTCACTGTTAGTGATTGCTTTGCGGCTACAATGATGCCCGAAGAGTGTGTTCTGGACCGAGGAAGGCTATAAGTCTGATAGCCAAAGTTCTGAAAGAAACTCATGTTTTCCGTTGCTGCTCCCGCCTCCACTATACCATAGATGTCTGCATCTGTGTCATGAATAATCTTTTTCAATTCTGTGAATTTGTCACTAGTAAGTCCACCCGCATTTCAGTAAAGAATGCTCAGTATAGTATCGTCAGGGCCTTGAAAAAGGCCGTTTGCATCTAACTTTCTTTGACCTGTTTTTTGCATAAGGTCACTAATGCTTTTTCTTGGGTCGCTTTTAGGCGAAAGTTGTGATCGTTTAGTTCTCTTTATAATAGATATCCAGGGGGCACGTGGTATTCACTATACCGGACGCGATCACAATCACCCATATATGTCTAGTGGCCGAGTTTAATTGAATATGGGATTAAATAAAAATTGGAACGCATGAGCAAAATTCCAATAGGCCTATTCCTAAGTCCATGTAATTCACATTTTAATTATTATTTCATATTGATCAGTTTAGATGCCCATGTCAAAGTAGTTGGCAATGGGTTTTAGATCGGCTTCCTTCACAATCACGTATGGAACAAAGGTATCTACATACAGTTTTAGAGCCCCTTCAGATATGGCTACTTTCATTGATGCTTAGTATAATCTTAGTGACCGTTTGGTATACTTATCCATTTGTTTGTATCTAAAGCAGACAAATAGAACGCCAACTTTCTCTTCTAAAGATCGGAGAATGTATAGTTGAGTTAATGAGTGAACATCAAGCGCGACCACTATATATAAAAAAACAGAAAAAAAGTGGCCACTGTGAAAAGTACATTTCAATTTCTATGTTTCATAGCAAGCAGCATTACTTTTTATGGTCCACTCGAATTTGATGCAGGGCGAGTTTTTGTACTCGTGGACGCACCTTTATTTTTAGGCATTGACAATACCATTGCAACGCTGCAAAAGCTTGAAGCCATGCATAACGTTTTTCAAAATTCTTAGTCTGAGTCCATAATAAATCATTTTTTTTATGGACACAATTTTCAGCAGAACTGATTTATTTTTCCCGGTGAATATAACCTTTTTTTTCGTTAAACATAACCTTAAATTTTCTGCACTTTATTCAATTAGCTTGAACGATGTTAATACCTTAGCCATAAAAACCGAAAAATCCATTCCAGAAATTAAATTTTCAAATCTCGTATAAAATTCAATATAGAAATATGACACCAAAACGTATTATATAGTGCATTCCTATATTTTTTATACATTACGCAATAATCCCAAATTGTTAGTGCACATTGCCTTAATAAATAAAACTAATAAACATTAGAAAATAATGAATTATGATTATAGATTTTTATTTTATTTTATTTTTTAAACAACAAGTCTGTGAACTGTGATTTATTATTTTTGCCTACTGTTTTAAAATGAAAATAAAAAATAAACAGAAATATATATTTAAATACAAACATTACCAGTTAAAAATAAGTAATTAAATACAGCTTCCACACATATCATGATACAGCCACAATAAAAAAAAAAAAAAAGAAAAAAAAAGTACTTATTTGATTAAAAATTATGAAGGTACTTAGGCTAAATTGATTTTTGTTTTTTTGGGGGGGAATAAGCTAATATTTTAATTTTCAAATGTTATAACAAAATACTAGATTCCTAACATTTTAAGACTGATGTTATTTAGGCATAGATTGTGTGACAATCCATTAAAAAAAAAAAATGAAAAAGTTAATGAATGGCTTATAAAAATAAAGTATTTTTAATTAATATATTTAAATTAAAAAAAAGAGAGAGAAGAAGAAATATATTATATAATATTTAAGAGATTTAATATAATAATGTTTTTTTGGCATTAATATTGGAGTGTTTTAGATCGTGTATGTTTATGTATGTGGATGTTTGTTTAAATTAAAAAAAAAAATTGGAGTATTCATAAATATATATATTTAGTTTTAAAAGTTAGAGAAAAATTTTAATATTGTGATGCTGAAATCAAATTTGTCCATAAAATTAACTATTTATTTGTTATGTCGTAGTTTAGAATGCAAAGAAAAAAAAAGTATTAACTGTTGATATGGTTAGAAAATGGTAAGTATATGTTTATGGATTTGTTATTTACAGAGAAAACGAGATAACACACAAAATTAAAATAAAAATAACAGGTTCGTTACCATCTTTGGGACCATAAATTGTGAAATTTATTAAGTTGTTAAATAATAAAAATTATAAGAAATAAAAACTTGATTTATGAACAATAATTTCTGCATAACCTTCATTTTCCTTTGTTTTGTGTGTCTAATCAAACTTCTATGAATATCTTGGAGTGCCTCTGCCCGCAAAACTCTTCATTAAGCGTATATATGCTCATTTAAGAATCATACTGATGACCTCATCAATAGTGGGCTGCTCAGTAGTTTAATCAAATTATGTGAATTATTAGGCCTTGTACAGAACTGAACATTGAGCCGAATAACAAATAGAACACCAAGTAGAATGGCAAACTGAACACCAGTTTGGACGGGGCTACGAACGCCTTTGCAAATCCTACCCATTCGCGTTCGTGCGCATGGATCCATCAATTGTCGGTTTTTTTTGTATACATCAAAGGGAAAGCGAGCGAATGTGTTTGCAGGTTTGGACGGGACCAAAAACAAAACGGCGAATGTGCGGAGAGCCATAGATCCATTCCTGATTTTTTTTTTGTAATTTTGTTTATTATAGTCATTGTTCTTTATTATTTATGTAATTAAGTGGTAGGCGTAGGTATTTAAGATTGCAGCAATGGAGTGATCGGTCAGAATAGATATGTTTTCAATTGATTAGTGTGTGCCATCAACACGGATTATGTGGCAAGCAAGACATCCTCAACATTTTTTTACAAATTTTGTTTAATAAATAGTCAAAATCAAAAGGTGTCATCCTTGTGAAATTTTTGTAATGTCCACGAACAGCTTGAAACTTAATTCACTTACTAAACTGCCACCATTTTCTGCATTTCTTTGCGTATCTAAATGTGTTTGCCACCTTCTTTTTGGTCTTCTTCGTTCGGCTAATAACGAATAATGAGTATAAATATACGCCTCTGCAGTTTCCATAGTTGTTTGCAAGGAATTGTGGGAACAGCACAAACCCGTTCCATTCGGCGAAATTAATGTCCATTCTCCGTCCTGTTTGATATTCGGTTCGATGTCCTGTTTGTCGTACGGCGCAATGTTCAGGCATGTACGAGGCTTAACAATATTAAATTATTAAAGAGAGATAAGGAAAGAAGAGATAACGCTCAAATATCAACAGTAGCTTTTAACACAACAAATATGAGGCTTGGCAGAGGTCAGGACAACCAAAAACTGACAGTTCTATAATTATTATTTTATTTCACAAAGTTAGTGATCCGCACCTGAAGAGGTGACAAACTGGAAGATTGACTTGGTTAGAAGTAACCAGGTGTCCACTAGATGCAGTGATTGCGCGCCAGTCCTCAGTAATGACTTATTAAGTCATTATAGCATAATAATCTGCATTTTAGCAAAAAATCGCCTCCTGGCAAGGTTTCGACCTTAATGGCTAATGCACAAGGATGTAGTTTAAATAGATATGTAGAAAGAGTAACTATAAAAACAGATCTACTGCTACTTAAAAGATCTATTGTGCTCCCTGTTTGCAGTTTACTCTCTCTGCTGCATACTACACTATCTGAAACTTTGAAGCAACATTCTGATAAGGAATATTCTACCGGTGTCCAAATTCTTTCATGAAACTACGTTCAGCTCTGCGGATTTAATAAGTACTAGCGTAACTATTGATTAATTAAATAATCCACCATTAATACTTTTTCTTTTCATCTTAATTTTGGAAACTCATGTGTATATTTAGAATAAGGACCATCATTAATTTCATCAATAAAAACGAGATGCCATTAATACTGGTAGCGTTTTTAAAGCGTTTCAATCAAACTTTTCTCTTCCAGGAAACAGTATTTATTTTCTAAAACAGTCTTTACAACTGTACGTTTTATAATTATTTAACAACAGACTAACTGTTGATTCGGGCTTAAACAATTTTCTATAAAAGTTAAGTAAAAAAGTATTCATTTCATTGATTTCTAAGAGTTATCGATTGGATATATTTTTTTATAAGCACCTTAAACACTTCAGTTTAATAATCAGAGCAAGCTTTAGGAAGTACTTCTGTCGCTTCCTGACCTAGATGATCACAGAACACAAACATAATTGAATACTTTTTTCTTTTATATTTCCATATTTTAAAATAATTATTAATAGTATATCCTTAATAAAATAATTGAATTATGACAAAATTAAAGGCCTCTAAGGGTACAGTACATTATTTTTGTAGCTGCTCCTTTTGCATGTATTGATAAATTTCTTTAACAGATACAAGATTGTCACAATTATATATAATCAAAGAGAAAAAAAAATCATTTATGCAAAACTTTTCAATATTCAAAGATATCAGTATGCTGAATATATGGATGGGTCTGCAATGCTGGATAAAAAAATACCAGATAATATCAGTATGCTGCTTGCTTTTTACTTCTATTCCAAAATGCTATAAATCCAATAAAATGACAAAAACAATATATTGTCATTAATCCTAACATATCTAGGATAAAATTATGTTCACTGTAACCATAATACTTAAGTACTCCTTCTCCAGTGTGAATACATGGTACTTCTGGTTTTGATGAGCATGCTAAAAATAAGAAAGTGAAGGACAAAAATTTACTTTATGTTTTGTTGAATTTTATTGAACAATTATATAAAATAATGTCTTACGTATTTTTTCTACTTGACTCCATTGGAGTATTGACACAGCTTCCAATCCATAGTAAAACACTGATACATATTTTACCCAAGCAAAATGAAAAGGTACGTCGCTAAAATAATAATAATGATATAGGACATAGAATTCCTTATTAATATATTGCATGATTAGAGTAATTACCTCAAGGACATGTATATTCCACAAAAAAGCAGACAAATCTGTTCAAAAGGTACTGAGAGTAGGGAACCTGTCGAGATATTTTCAAATATTGCTGATATTACGCAACCTATAATAATAATAAAATTGTCTTACTTATGAAGATAAAAGTAAAATCATTATCGTTAGCACATTATTCAATATCAAGTTAAAAACAATAAAGAGCAAAAAATAGTCGGATTTTGAGTTCTCGGTTACTATAAGAATTTGTTACTTTCCATTTTTTCTAACACACTAAAAAATTTGATCATTTGCCCTTTATCTTACTCATATGATCTCTAGCCGACTGTATTGTAAACAGAATTGTTTTTTGTCTGTCCTTAGTAATTCTAGGAGATTAAACGTGACTGTTAATAAAGAAATTTCAATAATTTTAGAAATATTCATTAGAATTATTTTCTTCCATCGAAAGCCGCCGCATCATATAGTGCCTGAATAGATCTGCGAACACTGCTTCCAAAAATTCAAGAAGGAACCATCTTGCTTAAAAAGAATCCAGGTTGGGGAAGGCATTTGTAGTTGAACGAGACGCTTTATCAAAAAGTATGGTGGCGGCATCTAGCAGAAACTAGGCGCCAATTAAGACAAAACCGGCTGTTTTGGTCTGCAATTAACGAACATTTCCACGATATCTAAAAAGGTAGAAGAACTTATAGACAAGTCTTAGCATGCACAACTCGTGTAGAAACTTTGGCGGAAACAACTCGAAAATTCAGGGATTAAGTGATTTATCCTAATCTATGATCACCATGAAGTATTTCGGTTCTCTTGAGAGTTAGACAGATCGGGCGCATTAACCTGGCAGAAATGGTGGCCATAGAAATTTATCTAGTAGAGCCTTTTTCGGCAAACGAAACTGGAAAAAGTAGGAATTTTTCTAGGCGCCCTAAGAAGTTACTGAAACATTCACACAGCTTTCTCATATTCCAGTTTTCAAAATTGTAATTGACAAATTTTATAGCTAGTATACCAAATTAAATAAAATTTGTCGGTGTTTTTTTATGGAGAAAATCGCAAAGACAAAAAAAACAACCTGTTCCGTAAAAACTCACTTCCTGGTTACTGCTTACTAACTTAAGATATCAGGAAACAGATTTTGAACAATTTGGCGTGGACGGACCTTCTTCTTTGTCATGTACCATTGTGTGTTATCTCAGGTGCTTGAACAAGTCATCCATTAAAGACACGGATGATTTCTCAAGCGCAAAAAAATAAATTGCTAGCGTAAAGGCAATTGAAGATCTTTGTTAAAGATCATTTTTCCGCTTAAAACAGAAGACCTTTTGGGCTAGAACTGTATACAATAAAACCAGGAGCTCAGCCGGATTACCATGGTGCATGTTTTTTGCTATTGTGCAAATGTTGGGTCCTACACGCCAAATACGGTAGCTATTATATTTCTCCTTGAGTAAAAATGTAACTGTATTATCAGTTGAGGAAAACGATTAGAAGAAAGAATTTAATTTTCACCTTGAAAGAAATGAGCATTTATCTGGAAAGTATTCACATTATGAATCATAATTCACACAATGTTCCAGTTAAAAATTAATGGTTTATGAATAGGAGCGATTAAAAAAAAAAATAAACAACCTAAATAAACCTTTCAAAATATACGCTATACATTGCAAAATAATCAACGATAGTCTTGTACAGGATTACTTCATTTTTACAGCGCGCTACACACTGAGCAATTTTGCGATGTATTTAGTAGTACCAATTCCAAATTTAATTTTAGATTCTATTTCCATAAATTTAAAAAAATAAAAGATAAATTGATCAAACCTAGTGAATTCAAATAAGTAAGAGATATAGAAATTATATTATAATGAATAATGCTTTCTTTATAAAGGCTTTTGTAATTAAAATATTAGTAAACTAAGTATTAATGAATTACCATACGCTGTAGCAACAATTGAACAAGCAATTACAGGTATGCAAAACTGTATAAATCCTGCTAATCCACCCCATAATCCTGGTATCCAAAATACCAATGCAGCATAGATGATTGGTTCAAACAATGCTCTTGGTAACTAAAATAAATATCTTTATGTAAACAAAACCAATTTATAAATAGCTATTAAAATTTTTATTTGAAAAAAATATATATTATACTGACTAATATTATCATTTTAGAAATATAATAGGCACCAGGTGTGTACAAGCCATTGCCAACTTCTCTTAGCAAAATTGGTATTTCAGACGGAAATGTATGTATCACACTATAACTGTAGGTGAATGTTGTTTCCACGATAATTAAATATAAAAATCCTTGTAAATTTTGAATTCCTTCTTGATCAACTGTCAGCCCAACATAAGGAGTGGAAATCAGTAGTCCCATGAACTGTAATAAAATATTTGATGCTTATCTATTTACCCGGGATGTCTGTTTTTGCATTACAAACTAATTATGATCTATACCCTATTTTAAAACGTAAACATTTGTTATTCTATATTTATAGATATATCACCTACTTATTCCATGTACCCTTTGACCAAAGTAGTGTTATTGTGGTGGTTTATTCGCTATCACGATTATTGGCTTTATTACTGGCAACAATCTTAATGTTGTCAATTAGTGATTGAATAACTATTTATTTTAACATATTCCTTTTATATTAAAAAAAAAGTAAATAAGACTTTTCATTCAAATGGATTAACTTGAAAAATACCTTCATGTTAGTACGTAAATTACTTTGTAATTTACTAATTTTAGGGAAGGGAATAGCTAGGGAAGTGGTTAGCGTACTGGACTCCCCCGCGGAGGTCCCGGGTTCGAGTCCAGCTCTGCAGCCCTTAGATTTTTTCTTCCTAGGAGCCTCTACAACTCACTGTCCATTACAGACTGTGTTGTCTGTAACGAGAGAACACTGCCCGGAGGCTGGCAATGCAACTGAGCAATACCAACTGAGCTAACCAATGACCATAGATGTTAACGCGCCTTGAATTAAAAACAAACAAAATTTTTTTAAATAAGGAATACTTTTTTTTAAATAATAAAATCACTTTTATTATTCTGAGGGAAGGTCCATTCCTATATTATTCAAATCCTCTCTGATCTCAAAGAAAAACAAGCGCTTCAATAGAATATCTTATACCGACTAAAGGACCTGAATGTAATTTTCTTTCAACTCAAACAACCGTCATGAGATGGATGGATGGGTATTCAACTGCCTCACTCTACAAAAGCGCCTGAATTGATTCCTATTACTTGGAGATGCCTAGAGTGATTCAACCAGGTAGCTTAAAAGAGATCAGTGAAAGGCACATCATCAGAGGTTTGCAATAAAGAGCTTTGATATCACTTATTTTTAATAAGAGCTTCCATCTGAACAATTTATTAGAATCTGAAAAATACTGGTACGATGTTCCTTTGAATGTGACCTAGGTTGGAACTTACCTACAGTATAGGGCGATTTAGTTTCTTACCGAACAAGGCCCACTCTAAACAGGCTAAATTTTGGAAATTTTTACATTTTTGGAAATGAGTACTGAGGCCACTAATTTGTTTTTTTTTTGTTAAAGAAGTTTTGACCTCTTTGTGAAGAGTATGACTCAAAAACAAATCGCAGGAAGTTCAAATTTGATATTTATTTCAGATAAAACAAGACGCCCGGAAGAAGGTTTTAGCTTTTAGCAATTCATGAAATAATTTAACTGGAAGTTTCTTGTTTTGAGTATTTACTCAATAAAAACTAGTATTTACCTTATACTTCATCTTATATTTATATATGCAGTTTAAATATTATTTTATTGATGATTTTTATTTATGTATTTTATTATAACGATCTTTTGGCAGAAAGATTATATAAACCTACTTCTAAAATGTTATTTCAATTATTTATATGATCCTTCCATCTTCTTAGTGTAAGAATAATAAAATTGCGATTTCGTATAAAATTTGTCAAATGAGTGAAGAACATTATTAGTACAAATAAATCACACCTTCCTTCTTTTGTGAGTCAAAGCGAATTTCAGGTGATTCTCGTAAATAGGTTCAACAGTTTTCTGAGTATTTCATTGTCTTTTACAAGGAGATAAAAATAAAGTTTTTGTTTTAGTATAAATATATAGAAAGAATATTTTTTTGTTTCTAAAATATTTAGTTTTTAAATTAAAATTGAAACTGAAAATAATTACTAAATAAAAAGCAAGCCTGATAATCTGATCCTGTGGATTCCTGACAATATCCAATATAGATCTCCACATTAACCAGTACAGTTGAGTAATTCTTTTTGGTGGTTGACTGCAATAGAATTCATTACATTTTATACATTATTTAATTAGTTTGGCATTTGAAAAAATGGACATAAAGATGAAACTTACATGGACAAATATTTATCAAAATCATTTTTTGGCTGAAAAAACAAAAATAAATTGACAGAATTAGTTATTTCCAATCTTGCAGCAGTTTTTTTTATATAATAACTATTTAAAAATAAGTATTATTTTAATTTATCATTAATCAGCTTTTTAATTTACTTCATTGAAAATAAAAAAGTAAGTAAACAATAGCAAAATTCAAAATTACCTGACAAATGGAGTCGTATGGTGAATTAGTAATATCGGTTATGAATAGTTGTTTTCCATAGGTTAATTCAGACTCAAGTTTTTTTAATAAATGTTCATAATGTTTGGACATTTTGAACTCTGTACAAATTTTATTAACTCTAATAATACTTTCAGCACCATCATTAACAGTTAATTGTGAGACTAAAAATTCGGCTAAGTTATATGTCGGTGGGCAAACCATACCCATACTGAAAAATAGCAGTTAGTAAAAATAAAAAACAAAAAATAAATAATAATAATCAATTAAAATAACTGCCATGATTCTTTATTGTATGAGTGTTAATGATTTCTCATTAAATTTAAAAAAAAAAAAATTAAATAATTTATTATATAATAATACTACCATTATAATATAATTGTCAGTATCGCAATATTTCCACCTAAAGTTAAAAAAGAAAAATTACACTTAAACCGAATTGAAGCTTTACCACGATAATTTTATTTCATTCGCCACTCGCAGATACTCATTTAGAAAGATGTGGACTTGTCATTTCTTTAGAATCTTGACGATCCTAAGGACATTCCAGCTAACAATAACTACACTAACATTCCCATCGTACATCAGAGATATTTTCCGTGATAGCCTGCTTCACTCAGTGGTTATCGACAGATTTCAGGCGCTCGCCCATCATCAGGATATCTTGATAAATGGTGTAAGCCTGTGTTATCACACTGTTTATCAAGATATCCTGATGATGGACGAACGCCCGAAACCGGGCGATGTCCACATAATGATGATCCATAGGATGACTTCATCCTGTAATGAGGCATCTTGCATATTCACTTCACGCTCACCGACATATTGTACATTTTATAGACGACTAGGAACATTCCATGAACAATCATTGATAATTCAAGGGAACCACAACAGATGTTTCTGGTCGTAGATAGAATTGGTTTTTCATTTTCTCTATATCTACATTTAAATCGCAGGTAAAATTTGATTAAACTGTTAGATCATAATGAAAATCAGTTTTAAATGATTTAGTCATTGCTGATTATTCGTCAAATTGAGTTTTTATTTTGTATTAAAATATGATATTTATTGTCTTAATAAAGAAACATCTACTAACTTATTAAAAAACAATGAAGTTTCATTTGGCGTACAAGTTAGGGCCAGTTTACCGCCTGCAATTAATAAATATACACTGTGAAACATGTCAAAAAGACCGGAAGCAGGTTGGTGTATTGTACATATAACAGCTTTTCCTCTTCCCGCTAGATGTCGTAGCTGTTCTATTACAGAACTTGCACTGTAACTGTCCAGGCCGGTTGTTGGTTCATCGCAAAAAAGGATTGCAGGATCATTCAGCATCTTTTTAAAAAAAAGGTATGAAGATTTATTTTTAATAACTAGATAAAAATACATTAATAGAAAAAAAAATATTACCTGAACCGCTAGAGCTACTCTTTTCTTTTCGCCACCTGATAAAGCTGATATCCTTACATTTGTACATTTTACTATACCTAATTCAGAAATAAGTGCTAAAATTCTCTGAGATCTTTGAGTTGCATTAATGAAACGATCCATTTTTAAGCGAGCCTGAAAAATGTAGGAATAAATTATTTTCTTTCATAATTAATCTTGATTGTCTCAATTCGTCAAGGTGATTAAACAAAATACCATTAACTGCAAATGTTCAATAACTGTAAGACAGTCTAATGTTAAATCTTGTTGTGGCACAAATCCAGATATCTTCATCATTAGTTCTTTAGATATTTGTTTTCCATTTACCAATATTTTTCCTTTTACATCGCCTAAAAATTAACCCTGTTTGAATGATACTTCCTTTTATTGTTACATTACTTATTATTTTATTATTATTATATACTTAAGTGAGTACAAAAAAACTAACCTTTCAGCCTCTGACTGATAGTTGCTAATAAAGTTGTTTTACCTGCCCCACTGAAAATTTTGAAACAACAATGAATTTAATTATACATTTACTTATTTAATAGGAAACTAATATTGATTGTTTTGTTTTTGAAGAGGATGATGCTTAATGAGTAATTAGGCGTTTAATGTCAAACTGTTTACCTAGGTCCCATTATAGCCATCAATGTTCCTGGTTCGGCAATGCCGCTGACTGTAATAACAAATAAATAAATGAATAATTAATTGAGCAAGAGGATACCATGTTGTGAAATATTTGTATTTGATCATTAGTGCATTAGTTTTTTCATTTCTCTTAGTGATATAGGAGGAAATATTGCATTCACAACAGTTTTAGAATTTGGAACTTCTCCGAAAATTTACATTTCGAAATCCACTTAGCTCAAAAAAAGTGTTTTTGTGGAAAATGAATTGTGCAAACTCGAAACAAATAATGCATAAAGTTTAAACTTGATATTCAAAAGTTTGGTGGTATTACCACCAACTGATCTGAGACTTTTATTTATTTTAGGGCAACTGAGTTAAAATTACAACTATAAAGAAAATTTGTCAAAAGTATCTTAAGTAATAAATATCTTAATTTTACCCTTTCGAAGTATTTTAGCATCATAATATCTTGTTGAAAACCAGTTACTTTTCTCTTCATTTTTTTTCCGCACCCACACGGATAAATTATGCCACGATAATGTTAAACCAATACCATTTGGGCTTGGTGGTCTTACACTTAGATTTCCATCTGAAAGATCCTTCATCTTTTCTTCTTTATATAAATGTTTCTGGTAAAATAATGATGATTGGTTCTTACACTGAAACGAAGATAACAGAAATTGCTAATTGTTAATTTCATTATTTACGAGAATATTAATAGAATTATAAAGAGCAAAAATTAAATTGATGATTCAATAATAGTTACATTGAAAATTATAATATTGGATAACTGGTATGCAAAAACTTTGATAGTACTATGTATACTTCATCTGCAACGAAATAAGCCAAATAATGCCCGCACTTAAATTTAACTGATCTGCCCTGCAGATCCCATTTGTACACGACTTAACACAACCACTTTACAAAAGATTCTACAGCAAACTAGGAACACACACGAACCCGCACGACACAAACCTGTCCTCCCTAACCATTCCTGGGAATCCTCCCAGACTTTTGAAACGCCAGTGGCCAAGTGACAGGAAGGGGAGGAGTAACAAGACCAAGAAGAGTGGCATTGGCCACCTCCTTCAAGTCTTCAAGCCACATTAACTTATTGCGAAAAAAAATAACAGCTTCAAAGTTCTAATTTTTATTGTTTTTTTTATAAAAAAAAACTCATATTTTTCTCAGAAAAGTCAGATATTTGAGTTTTGAAATCAGTTTAAAAATTAAGTTGTCCTAATTTTCGGTAAGATCGTTAGATTATGCACGGGCTCAAGTTTTTTTCTTTCGTGAAAATATTAAATACTATCGTTCAAGCATAAGTGAATAAAAAATATGAATAATTTGGAACTGTTTCAATCCTGAATCCGATCAATGACTTTTCTTCGTCTACAAAAAAAAAAAACTTTTTCATTTAATAACTTTAAAATTATCCTTTACATTCTATCGTGTTCACTAATAGAAGAATTTTATGTGGCCAGTTTGCTAGAAAATGCAGATTGCAACTGCAAGCAGTGACCTTGATGAGAAGCAAAGGAAGGAAAAGGGAACAAACAAAATGGGAATAATTTTGTTTAAACTTGTTTTGGAATAAATTTTGTATTTGTTTATAAATGTTAAAATTTATGCATTCCTTTTATTTTGGGGGTCGCAATTTATATTTATATCTAATTTACTCGAATGAAAATCTTCTTATTGAGAATATAAGGCACTTAATTGAAAAATGAGATCATATTCCTTAAATTGGAGTAAATCCCAGAAATATAATTTCCGCGAATGAGTTCTATTAAATATAAACAATTTCGTTGTTCCAAAGCGGTCTGGAGTGATGTTTCAGAGAAGGTTATGTGTGTTTTGTTTCAAATGATAAATACTATCTCCTACAACCTAGTTGTCTAATGAATCGGATCAATATATTTATATCTCATTTTTAACTTACTTTTTCTTACTTATATTTGATAAAATACACACGAAAGTGATGAAAGATATCAATTATAAAATTATTTATTTATTTTATTAATCGAGCTTTTGTAACCGCAATAACAATTTAAATTTTTATTTTGGAATGCCGCAACTTTAGTAACTTCAATAGATTTGAATATCTCTAAAAAAATAAAATTGTTTTCCATATTTGCTTCAAATCTTAGTAGTTTTTGAATAAATTATTAATTTTAAGATATATTGCTTATTTATATAATTTAAAATTTAAATGAATGAACATCATATATAAACTTTGATTTACTGAAATAAAAAAAACAGCAAAAAGGAAGCCACCAAATTCAATACTTGGCACATATATCATGTTATATAATCACTTAATAAAAATGCTAGGATATTGATTGGAATCTTTTACAAACAATTGGAATAGACCTTATAGTTTATAAAAATACAGAAATTTAAACTTTATATGTAAATAATTATACAATGAGAGTAATTGGAAACTAAAAAAGATAAATAAAAAACAAATACAAAAATAATCTTAATTATAAAAATATAAATAGAAATAATGAACTTACATTATGAAGGGACGGTTGAGAACTGGTGTCATGTTTCAGGTTGCATCTAGTTCTTTTTTTTCCATTTTTGGTTAGTTATATAACAAGGTAAGAGGCAAGCTTCTATTAAGTTTTGTTTTTTTTTTTTAAAAAAAATAAATAAATTCTTCCGCTTGTAGAGCTCTTGTTTATGTTAGGAGTAAACACAGTGAACAATCAACAACTATTGTTAATTACCACCCTATCTTTAAGAATTTAATGCAAATGATTAGACATTAAATAATATTATTTTTCAATTTCTTATTTATTAAGTTTCTAAGAAAATAATACTTTCTTTTAAAACTTCAAATCTTTGAAAAAAAAAAAGCTAAGGCAAAAAATTTTCTAATAAAAAATTTCAGTAGTTTTACCAGAAATGAATTAAATTGAATAGCATTAAAGAACGATATGATTAGAAACAAAAGTTTAGAGAAAGGAGAAACTGAAAAACCAGATAAAGTACCGTTTTGAAAGATTAGAACTGGTCTTTTCAAATAGAACGGGCCCTTATTAATATCCAAAAAGATATTATTGGTGAATGAAATTTCCTATTTAAAAATGTATGTAAAATAAATGGTTGTTTAATTAAATAGTTTGTTTCACTATGTTTAATTTTTTCAGTATAAAATTAATTTTTTTTAGATTATTTATAATATATATATATTTATACTTTTTTTTTTTAATTTAAGGCGTCTCAACATCTGTGGCCATTTGCGCCCAGAGCCTACTCAGTCCACTGCCGGCCTCCTGACAGTGTTCTCTCGTTACAGACATATTTATAATATAATATATACATATATATATAAAATGACAATCAAGTTAACAACAAAATAATACGTTGTTTTTTTTATCGTTTATTGTAGTAATTGCATTTTAAACGGCTTCAACTTTAAGGATCCCTGTTTAAGAATGGTAAATATGTTGTCGCAATGTTTCGTGTTTAGAGCAAATAAACAAAAATTGTTTATTGCTTTCGAATTGGGAATCAATATATTGCTCATTTATTCGACTAAACAATATTCTGAAGTTTGATTCCTCTGTGAAGCACTAAAATAATTTCTTGTGCAATTTATATTATCATAAAGCGCATTAGGAGCAACCTGGAGTTGTCTGGTGCTCAGTAGCTTAAAGAAAATTGCAAAAACTGAATAATCTATTCAGGAAAAAACGCACTTTCGGTTTATTAAAATTTTCTTGAAACTCGGAAGTTCAGTAATCTATTTATTTCTAAATAATTTTGATTAGATGGTAGAATCAACAAGATAGAACTCTAGAGGAATACTAACCCCACCCCTCCCGCCCAAAACCCCCTTAAATGACTTCCCCCGGAGAAATGTTTCAAATAAAAGTTGTAGCTCTTTGTATGTGTAGTTGAAATATTAAGGTTAAGAAAATTATTGGAGCCATTTTTGAGAAAATAGGAAAAAAAAAAATTTTAAAAAAACATTCAGTAAAATAGTACTCCGGTTAGGAATTTTGATAGACACTGTCGGATCTCATGATAATACCTATACAGAATATCAAGTTAGAACTTTTTGCGATATTCATTTTTGAGCTATGTATGCTGTTCACAATTGCACACACACAGACCACTTTCAAAAAACCATTTTTTTTTTTTTTACTCAGGGGGCTCAAAACATGTATTTCTGGTGAAAACTCCACCAGAAAAATACAAATACACTTTCTGGTGTCTGTATTTTTAAAAACTCTGGAGTGAAACACTAACTCGAGTTGCTGCTTTTGCATTTTACATAGTTTTAAATTATTTATTTGTCTACTAGGTGTTCCGCCCCCTGACTTACTTGAAGGTAGTTCTGCCTCACTAGCTAGCTCTCCCGCAGTTCTCTTCGCAAATCATTTTCCCACAGCCTACTTGTACCTTCTCCCATTGAACCCTCTACGCCGTCATTTCCAGCGACATAAAGGGAGGCTCTATCCTACTATCTAGAGCCGCAAAGCCCTCAAATTCTTTGCTTCTATCAACTTCTCCCAAATCATTTGCCTACAGACTACTCCCTTCTCCTCTTTTTGGCTCAACTCTTGTATCTTACTTTTACTTCTCTCATTTCCTCCCAGTCCGTATCCTTCCAGCTCTGCTCCAGATCTTCTCGCAGCCTACTCCCCTTCTCCTTCTATTAATTCCCCTGTTTATGGCTTGCTTTCCTTTGCCTTAAAGCAGGCTTTCCCCCTTAGTTAGTCCCCATGATGCCTTCCTTCCCTGAGCAAGAGAGACTCTGCCCCAATGGCTTGATGCTAATGCCTTTGTATCTTACTTCTCCCAACCTACTTGCCTACACATCCTCTCCTTTTCTTTCCCCTCTTTGTATCTTAATTTTACCCTTCTCATTTCCTCCCATGCCACAATCTGTTTGTATTTTCTCCTCTTCGCTTCCCATTGGTTAGACTCCGTGCCCCAGACTCCTTGTATCTTCTACATTCTCCCAAACCATTGGCCGCAGACTATATTTCTCTCTATTATTTTTCCCTCACCTCCCCTTAAACCCCTTCCTAGTATCTTACTTTTAATTCTCTCATTTCCAATCCACAGTGTCCATTGTATTTCTCTTTTCTCCCCTTCTCCTTCTGTTGGACTCTCATTGTCTTTCTATCTTGAGTCTTGAAGGGAGACTCTGCTCCATTGGCTGGGACCCTCTACGCCTTTCTTACCTGTGACTAAGTGTAGCTCTGCCTCACTGAGTAGATTTTTCACTTTTTCTAACAATTTTCTCGAAAACGACTCTATGATTTTGTTTAAACTTGGATTAATTATTAACAACACATATAAGAGCTACAACATTTATTTGAAACATTTCTCCTGGAAAATTCAATTATTTGGACTTCTTCATACATTGCTTTTCTCTAAAGTGATATTTCAGTTCAACAATGTGCTATATAATTCTGTCAATTTAAATAATATTAATTAGAATTAAGTATGTTGCCAAAATTCCGAGATTGAAAAAACTTCCCGTTTTCCAGACGTGCCTTTTCAGTGACTGTTTTTTTTTCTTCATAAAAATAGTGATGGATTTCATTAATTCTTTTTTTTCCAAGGCAGTTGATTTAAGGAATTTTTGGAAGTTAAGCTTTCCTCCAAAAAGTTGTTTTTGAATTAAAAGTTTACGATTCTTCAATTGATATCAATTAAACATCTAGTGAGAATTATAAATTTAAAGAGAATTTGTCATTCTAATTGGATAAATTGCGGTGAGTGCCATGTTAGAAATATTTAAACGTGAATACATAAATTGTAATTAATCCTTTAAAAGTAATTTTAATTTTTGCATGCAAGCAACTTTAATAACTTGGGCATTCTTTTTATTTTTATTTTTTCAAGAGCATCGCCCCTGCTAAAATCAATTATGCAAATAAAACACATTTTAATAATTTTTTTTTTTATTATAATAATAATTATTATTACCTAATATATATTATATAAAATGTCAACGTACTTATTCCAACAATATGCAGTATAAAAATTATATTTAGAAAAAATACATTTTTTTTTTTTTCATATCATTTTCATTCTTTTTTTTTTATTTTATTTTAAATATAAATATAATGGCAAAATTAATGGCAATAAATGCCTATAAAATTTTATTATAATGCTAATTTTTAATGCTTCTATAAATAAATTATTTTAAAAAAACACACAAAGAAAAATCAAGTTTATACACGTACATTTTTCTTCTATTTTTTTTTTTGTTCCTACTTATTATCAATATTTACAATCTTCAAATCCTAAAATATTGCAAAATTATAAGATATTTTTCATTTAAAAATAATAATAAAACAATGCATAAACTTTTCATTTGAAAGTTCAAGAAAAACAATCTTAACAATAAGAACAAAGGAATGTGTAAATATTATTTTCTTATACTGCTTTGGCATTAGGTAATTTAATAAATTGTAATTATAAAAATCTTTTATTATATTTTGAACAAAATAGAATTTAATAGTAATATTCATTAAAAAAAAACAAACAAACAAAAATTAGAAATATACAATAAAGTTTTGAAGGCAGCAATATTTTCATTTCTTATTTTTTTAATCAATTTCATTCTTAAGACTAGATTTTTTTTTATTTTATTTTTTTTACTTTTCTATGGACATTTATATAAATAATATTTTGTTTGCGATTTATTCATTTATTTTTAATTCATCAGAATTCTTTTTGATCCCATAGATAATGAAAGCTGAATTAAAACAATCATGATTTAAAAATATTATACTCAACAAATATTGAGCAATATTTTTTTAAGACACCAACGGTTTTTTTTTTGTTTTTTAGCAGATATATTTTCATTTACTTATTTTGCAAATAAAAGAAATAACAATTAAAAAAATAAAAAATAAAAAAATTCTCAAACTTTTTTTTTTATATGAAATAGTGAATTCAATGTTAACAATTACAAATTCTTCTCTCAGCGGTACCTTCTAAATGGCCATCCAATGGAAATTTATTATTATCTTTATTAATACTTCTACCATTATCATTTGTCATATCGTTGCTCAAGATCTAAAATAAAAACAATAAAAATAATTGTGATTATTAGTATAAGAGTATATTTAACAAATTTCCAATTGAAAGTTAATTATTAAGATTCTAATTGGTAACTTATCTTTGAAAGTTGTTGGAATTTTGATTTAAAGTTTACTTATTAATTTTTAGTATTATCAGTGACCTGATTGTGACTATATATTGTCAATCACAACGCTGTGCCTCGATCAATCTCCACTCAGTTTTCATTTTACAACAAATGTAAATGTGACAAATACCCAGGAATATCTTAGTATCAATTTTTACTTTCTTTTCTTTTTTTTTTTTTCCTCGAAATATTCAATTAATATTAAAGCTTAAAGAAAAGTTTGTTAAGGAAAAACTCGGCAAATATGTTCGATAAAATATTCACTTCCTGTTTACTTATGTTCTTCAGTATTGAAATTCTACCAATGCATTGAATGTTTTACCTTACAAAGACATTGTCACGAAGTGATATTTTTAGTAGAGGAAAGCTCACCATTTCAATAATCCCCCACACCCGTACCATAAGCGACTAGAAATCAGTTTTAATATGCATATTTATGATGTTCCTGACCGTACTTTAAGGTTATCAAGGTTAGTGTAGTAAGACGACGTCAACTTGATGTTTTTGTCACGCTCTTCACTTGTTTATTGTATGCGGAAGGTCATAACGTAATGTTCACTATATGTGTGAATGTGTTTAATAACAAAAATGGAATAATTATAAATTATGATTAGACATTAGAAAATGTGTATAATAAATAACGTATTTGGAAGTATACTTTACAATTAAATTTTATTAGTGGGGTTAAGTATGACAGTGTTTTGTCAAGGTATTTTTAATAGTTGGGAGCAGGGAAAGGAAATTTCAAAGAGTGCATTATGGAAATAAGAATAAATAAAGTTTGAAGCAAAGGAATGGATAAAGTTAAAAACTTGTAAAAAAAATAAATAACTACTGAAATGCTTGCAAGGTATATAAAGAAGGTTGGTAGAAAATGGTAAATTTCAGATGATATTAAAAAATAATAATTTGAGTAAAGTCAAAATGTATTCCGCGTTTTTATTTATCATGCTTATTTATATTTAAATGATATTAATAGTATGTTGACTGACAGATATGTCGTAATAATCTATAGTTTTATATGTAAACGGGAAAAGAAAATTGAGCTGCATAAACGAGCAGGAAATTTAATAAAAGGTGCATGCATTATGCTTTTTTTTCATTATTGCAGTGTATGTACATGTTATGTGTGTGTGTTTTTTTGTGTATATATACATAGATATATCTTTTACTGTAGGTGGTATGTTTGTAATTTAGTTAGGTATGTATATCATTTATTTAATGACCTTAAAGAGTGTATATGAGTTGTAGTTTATTTGCTCATCTATTATGTTTTTGTGTATAGACTTGAGTTTGTATATTTCTATTTCTTCTAGATTGTCCATTCGTCTTCCTTTCGTGCCTTAGTGTAATGGGACCATTGTTTGTACGATACTTTGTGGTTCATGGCTGTTCTTTATAAGGTGGTTAGCATAAGTAGTCTGTTTTGTTTTTTTGTATGAATGCAGGTGTTCTTTAAATTTGTCTTTGAGATGTGTTCCGGTCTGGCCCACCTACGGCAATTTGCATTCTGGGCAAGAAAGATAGTACAAACCACTTTTGTCATAGAGCTGATTGTTGCAGTATGGGTGCTAATTTTGTTTACAAGTTCATTATTTTTCTGAATGCTGTTCTCAAACGTGGTTTGCTGTAAAAGTTTGTCAGCTTGTAAACCTCCTTCCCTAATGTATGTGAAAGTGGCAAATATGTTGGGTGTTGTGGGATTTTCGTCTTGGTTGCGGTTTAGTCTGTTATTTATTAATCATTTATTGACAGCGCTTGTAGGGTATCCATTTTTTGTGGCCATGGTGTATATGGTGCTGAGTTTTTGCTTGTATTTGGTCGGTGTGAGTGTTACAGTTTTTACATAGATGTCTAAAGCTGCTATTTTGTGTTGTATTTTGGGTGGGGTGATGGGAACTGAAACATGTTATAATGTGTGAAAGAAGTGGGTTTTCTGTAAATCCCGTACTCTATTTTGTTGTTATTCCTGGTAAGTTTTAAGTCTAGGAAGTTAAGAGTACCATCGATACGTCTATATGTATGTGTGTGTGGGATGCCATGTTTAAAGGTAATCGTGGGAACCGTTTTCGAGTATATTACGAAAAACTGAAGGGGCACAAAAATCAGAAAAGTCGTACTCCCGGTTGCCAGGTTTTGACTGAAAACTTCGGGATCTCTTGATGGTAACTACACGGATTATCAAGATTGAAATTTCGGAGATTTTTCATATTTATGTTATTCTGTAGAAAATATACACGCACACAGAGCACCTATCGCTAAAATCACTTTGTCCTCATACTCAGGGAATTTCAAAATGTGTCTTGTGGTGAAAAATTTGAATTCGAAAAATCTGACTTGATTCTAGATTAAAAAAAAAAATAATAATAAAATTAATGCTTGAACTTTTACTTCTGCCATAATTTTCATAAATTATCCTTAATGCCTGATTTATTTGTATTGACGTGTTCAGAAAGAAAAATGGGGGGAGTTGTTTATACCAGATTTTTGGAAGTTGAGACGTTAGGTTTCTGTATAGAGTGCAATTTTTGTACAGTTCAATCGTCAGGATAAATGTTACCTATTTTTCATTTAATTATATGAAAGTTACTATTTAATTATTGAACCGGTATTAAATTGACTAGCTGCCCTACAATATTTTTTAAATAATATAAATATTTAAAAAAGATTATTAGCAGATTAATATTTACGCTCGATAAACAAGGCAGGCTCAAGAAATAGTTGTAAATTCGGTTAGTTTAAACAATATTAAGACAAAATATGCCATAAAAGTATGTTTTTAAAGTAATCACATGATACAATTTTATTATTTTTCGGCAAAGTGATTATATAATATGGAAATTATGGTCGAGGACATGCTATCTACTAAATTAATACATCATGTGTCCTTTAAATATGAGAAATATGTTTATGTATTTACATAAAACCTAATGTTTCATATGCGCCAGTTTCCTCTCTAACTTCAGTTTTGTTTTTTTTTTGTTAAAAGTGATAGGTTTGTAACGTTAATAGAAGTGATCATTTCATATAAATGCAATTAGTATTCCAAGTTTAAAGAAAATCTTTGGAGCCGTTTTCAAGAAAATACTGAATATATATTATGAAAATAATTCAATGCAGAAATCATTTCTGGGATAATCGATTTTCTTCAAAACCAATAATTCATTTAACGCAGTGTTTTTAATGTAACAAATACTAATAATTATATATTACTGATTTAGACAGAACACAAAGAAGAGTGAAAGGAATTTTAGGGAAAAGACTAACATTGCAATTTCCCCGTAACAATGTAATAATCAATTTTCTTAGAAAAGCAAAATTTTTTAATAAAAGTAATAGGCCTTCGTGTGTACTGTGGGAAAAATTATTGCAGCTGTTTTCGACAAAATTACGAAACGCACACAAAACAAAAATCAAAATTGTAAAGTTGCTTTTCGTTATCGATTTCAATCGAAACTTTCGTAATCGATTCGATGGTGGTACCCAAGAAAAATCAAGTTTGAACGTTTTGCGATTTTTTTTTTTTTTTTAAACATATGTATACTACACACAAGATGGCGGTGAGTGATAAAAACATGGTAATTAAGAGGTTATTAAAAAAAAAAGAAAATGACAAAAGTACTGAAAAAGAATGGAATTTATAAAAAATACTTCCCTTCAAGATATTCTCTATGTCGTTAAATATGTTTCAAGCATTATTTGTAGATATCAAGAAGGATATTTTCGCAAAAATAATTAAATTATTAACTATGAAAGCTAAACGAAGTGAAGTTCACAACAAAACAAAAGAAAGAGGTGTTAAACATTACAGTGAAACCTATAAAGGTTAGTAAACCCGTTTTTAAATACGAAAATACTGTCATTTTATGCAATAATGTAACTAAGATGTTATCAGATAAATTTCAAATTCTGAAAATACACTACTTCTCTGCCAGCATGGTCTTCAGTTTTTTTTTTTTTTATAACACGAGGAAATTAATATGCAAAATCCTTTGGATTAATAAACAAAATTCATTATTGAATTTATAGATTGTGGCCAGTTTGTGATGTCTCACCCTCTACTGGTCAGGTGTACACAACTAATTGGAGTAACTGGAAACAAAAAAGTATCACGCGTACAGTTTGAAAAAATTTTAACATTCAGACCTGGTATTGCGCATGTTGCAATCTAAACTTTCCAAGTAAAATGATGAAACTATTGATAACGTAAGTTTTATTATAAATCAAAAGAAGACAATACTTGGCGCCCCCCCCCCAAATCATGTACAATCAAAATAGGTAATTTGATTCGTTTACTTTCTTTGATTCGTTCTTTTTTGATTCGTTTTCTTACTGCTAGTAAGTTCAGAAATATCTCGTTCGTATCAGATTTACGAAATTGAGCTTTCAACGGAAATACCAGAAATTTGAGGTCCTTCAATACGAAAAAAAAAGTTTTTAGCGTATGGTCTGTGTCTGTGTGTTTTTGTTTGTTAACAGAATATCTCAAAAAAAGAAAAGTCGCGGAAAGCTCAAACTTGGTATTCTGTTTAAGTATTATCATCACCACACGAGACACGAAGCTTTCGGGCGAAAATCTATTAAACCGGAAGTGCAACTTTATTGCATTTTTTTCAGCTTTTCGTGATTTCTTTCCTCGAAAACGAAATACCTGTCACTTTTATTTGAATAATTTCCGTGGGAAATTGATTTTTTGGGGGGAACAGTAGCGTTATGCTTTCCTCCAAACTTAAGTACCACCTCAGTATAATTTATTGTTTTACTACATAATACACGTTAGAAGCACTGATAGAATTCCAAATTTGAAGAAAAGCGTTTAACCGGAAGTACAATTTTACAAAATAGGCTTTTGATTTTAGAGGGCTATTGAGGGCTGTCAGTTATTTTAAATTTTAATTTGTACAAGCTTTCTTGATTTTGACATAGAGCGCCCCACATAAAGCCATTCATGCATACAAGTAAAATCCCCTCCACCATTTTTATGGCCAGATCAACTAAACATACCGTTGCAATTTTAAAGAAAATTTCATGATTAAATTGTGGGGGTGAAGTTGTACGCTTCCGAAATTGTTCTCTCGTACCCCCTGGATATCAAACTAAACGAACAACATCAATCGCCAGCGCGATTTTATTATTTTATACTGGGCTGCGCGACGCTGAACGGCTGAATAGCGAAGTCGTGGCCTAGGGAAAAAAAATAATTGAATTTTATTACAGTAAAAGAAAGTATTGTGGTCGGATCAAATTTTTGAAATTAAGTATCCATTTTTTTGAATACATCCCAAATTAGAAAAAAATAATTTTTGCAAATAGTCTGTACGTACATATGTACGTGTATGAACGAAGTATCTTGTCAAAAACTAGAAAAATCGCAGAAATTTTCAAACTTGAATTGCATTCAGGATACCATCATCGCAATCGACACTTAAGATTTCGATCAAAATCGATCATTTCGAAGTACCCTATAACTTTATACATTTGTTTTCTTTTTTTTGCGAGGGTTGGGTGGTGTAGTCGACTCCAATGATTTCTTTAAACTTGGAATGTTAATTGCATATCATACAACTACTATTTTTATTTCAAATATTTTACAGAGAAAAACTTGGGAATTTTTTGGGGGAGGGGGACTATGAATTACGTTTAATTTTTAAATTGCTGTTAGAAATTTTGCTGGAGGCTGACATAGAGCACTGCCAGACCAAGGATATCATATTCAGGTAATCCTTTTGCCCTAAAAACCAACAAGTTGCCTAGCATCTACACTTTTCTAACACCAAATATTTTAGCAAATTGAAGCAAGTATGAAGCAAATTTAACAGTTAGCATTGTAATAATTGCGAGAAAGTCGTGTCCAATGACCAGAGAGCCAAAAAAACTTGCAATAAGTGAAAGTTTTATGGCGAAATCTGAAATATTATTCTAAGAATATATTGAAAATTAAAGTAACATAATAAAAAAAACAAGCATTACCTGTTTCACCAGAGTTTTTGCAGCTTCTTCAATATTAATATTTTCTTTTGCTGATGTTTCAAACCAAGCTGTAAACTTGTGCTCTTCACAATATTCCTTCATTTTACTAGCATTGTTTACAATACCTTCTTTTTGTTGGTCACACTGCAACAAACAGTAACAATATCACTGTTAATCATTATGTTTATTAATGGTAATATACTATTAATAAGGGAAGGGAATAAGGTTAGCCTACTGAGCTCCCACGCGGAGGACCCGGGTTCGAGGCCAGCTGTTTACCCTTAGATTTTTTTTCTTCCTAGGAGCATCTACAGCTCACTGTCGGGTAATGGACAGTGTTGTCTGTAACGAGAGAACACTGACCGGAGGTCGGCAGTGCTGTGAGAAGCTTCGGGGGCCAATGACCATAGATGTTGACGCGCCTTACATTAAAAAAAAAATAAACTATTAATCACTTATGGAAAATTGCACGGGCATAAATAATTTATTTTCTTATTAAATTTTGAAAGGTTACAACTTTGTTTGCATGAAATTATTCTAGGATTTTTACTTTCTCTTATTCCTAGTAAGAGAAAGTATAAACAAACGTGTGCAAATTATCACCGGAAATACATGTTTTGAACTCCCCTGAATAAGGGACAAAATGTAGCGAATTGTCGTTGGAAGTGTATGCGTGTGTATGTGTAACAAAATTTTTCCAAAACGAAAAGTTGCAGGCAGAAAGGTCTCAAACTTTATATTACGTCTAGGTACTACCGCCGCTTCTGTTACGAAGCTTAAGGGAAAAATCCATCAACCAAAGTGCGATTTTACTAATTTTTTTCGAGTTTTTTTTTTTTTCAGTTTATCGCCATTTTTCTCGTAAACGGCTTCAATGAGTTTCTTTAAACTTCGTCTACTATTTACATACATAAAATACATATCGTTAAAAATCAGTCAAGTGCAACTTTATTGAATAGATTTTATAGTAAAACACTTAGGTCTTCGGGTTAAGACCGCATCAATGGTTTGTTATAAATCGAAGTTTCGCCCATATTAAATAAACGAGAAGACTCAGTCGTACACTCAGCTTTAGAGGCGGACACTACCCTGAAGAAGGCTATTGCAATATGTGCCTCACGTCGGATTATAACATCCTACTGACGCGGTCTCAACCCGAAGACCTAGTGTTTTATATGACAATGGCTGCGGATTAGGTTTTAAAGATTTTTGAATTTATCTCGAAACGAAAAATAACAATTTCTCTTTAAACTTAAGAGTGCTAACTGCACATAATACCTAACTGCATATGTACTATCACAATTATCTGAATCATTTGAAAAAAAAAGAAAATTTTAGGTAGTTTTGCGGAATTTATGGCATTAAATTTCAAAGATATATTTATTTATTTATTTTATTTCTTTTATCAACAAACGGCATAACCCTTATGGTTGAAGTCATTACAAGTGATACATAAATATAATAATAGTAAAGTAATACATGCAAATTTAACAGTAAAACTTCAAGTAGTGAAAAAATGTTTCTTGAAAAGTCCAGACGCCATTTGGAAAGCCACATCACTAGGAATATACTCATTCCATGACCTGCATATTCTACAAATGATGTCAACGTTGAACAGCGCATTAGTCTTAACGGCATGGACCGCGAAATGCGAAGTACTGCGCAAGCAGCGAGGTGGTACATGAAAAGGAATGGCAGCAAATAGCGCCATGCAATCAATTTCACCATTCAATAGCTTCTTTAAGAATAGAAGACCAGCATTACGTCTTTTAGACTCTAGAGAGCAGAAATGAGTAGCACCGCTGGATAATCTTTTGTTAAAAGTCCTGATAAAACGGGTTTGTACAGCTACAAGTCTAGCTATATCCTTCTTAGTGTAAGGACACCAAATCAACGACGCATACTCAAGAAGGCTTCTAACATAAGCATTATACACAGTTAGATATGGTTGATTCTATGTTATGGGCGTGCTCTTCACTTCATTACCTGGTTGGGTTAGTAGATTGGTAATTGTCCTCCACTAGTTCCATTATTTATAAAGAGAAATGAGCGAAATTGGATGTTTAAAGAAAATTTGTCATTTTATATAGAGGTAATCCTATTAACAGCAGTAAGAGAAAGTCGCGTGAGTGTTTCAGATTTAGATTTTTACTTTCTCTTTCTTACTCATGGTAAGAGAAAGTACTGTAATCGTGTCAAATTTTCGATGTCTAGTTTTTACCGGAAATATCCGTTTTGAGGGCTCCTGAGTCCAAAAAAAGAGGTTTTCAGCAATTGGTCTGTGTGTGTGTGTGTGTGTGTGTTTGGGGGGGGCTTATCTCAAAACGAAACATTGCGGAATGTTCAAACTTATATTTCGTTAAAATGCTACCAGGAAACCTGAGAATAAGCTTTTCGTAATAACCGTTCAACCGGAAGTGTCACTTTACTGAATGTTTTTTTTCAGTTTTTTTTTGTGATTTTCTCGAAAACGGATCCAATGATTTCCTTTAAACTGTATATCAACTACACATACAAAGAGCTACAACTTTTATTTGAAACATTTCTCCGAGAAAATTCATGTAAGGATACTTTTGGAGTAGGGATGGGGGGGGGGTTGTTCCCTCTAAAGTGTTAATTCAGTTTATTATACAATTCTATCATTTAATTAATCTTAATTAGAATTAAATATATTGTCAAAATTCCGAGTTAAAAGCGGTTGACCGGAAGTGCGTTTTTACTAATAAGTTTTTTTACTTTCTCTTACTCCTAGTAAGAATTATTGTAATCGGGTCAAATTTACGATATCGAGTTTTCACCGGAAATATCCGTTTTGAGGTTTCCTGAGTCCAAAAAAGTGGTTTTTAGCAATGGTCTGTGTGTGTGTGTGTATGTATGTATGTGTATGTATCTGGAAAGCATAGCTCAAAAACGAAAAACCGTAGAAAATTGAAACTTGATATTCCGTCTAGATAAACACCATGGGATCTGGACAGTACGTTATATGTCAAAATTCCTCAACCGGAAGTACCATTTTTCTAGTGTTTTTTTTTTTTTACTTTTTTCAATTTTCTCAAAAATGGCTCCGACAATTTTCTTTAAACTTGGTATATCAACTATACATACAAAGATCTACAACTTTTATTTGAAAAATTTCTCCGGGAAAATTCATCTAAGGGCGGGGAATTCAATTTTTAGGGGAGGGGTGGGAGTAGGTTATCATCTAAAGTGCTATTTTAGTCTATTAGACAATTCTGTCATCTAAATAATGTAATAAGAATTAAATATTTTGTTGAAATTCCGAGTTTGAAAAAATCGGATGACCTGAAGTGCGTTTACTTTACCAATTTATTAAATAATTTTTTCACTTTTTTGTGATTTTCTAAGAAATTTCCTTGAAACTTCGTATATATACTACACATACAAAGCTTTAAACTTCTCAGACAAAACATTTCTCTCAGACAATTCATTTAAGGGCACTTTTGTGGGAGGAGTGGGGGTTATGTTTTTCTCTAAAGTGCTATCATAGTTGATTATACAATTCAATCATCCAAACAAACTTAAGTAGAAAATAAATAGATGGTCAAAATTCCGATTTTCAAGGAAATTAGTAAACCGGAAGTCGCTTTTACTGGACAGTTTTTCAGTTTTCGACGAATTTTATCAAATTTGATACACAAACTATAAAATTTGTCAATTACAATTTTGTAAACTGCAGTAAGAGAAAGTTGTGGGAGTGTTTCACATCAGTTTTTTTTTAATACAAGGGGTGTAAAATTCATTTAAAAGTGACGTGCCATTTTTATTTAGGTTATAAATTGCACTGTACATACATCGCAATTACTAAACACAAATTTTGCAACATTTCCATAACCGAAAATCAGTCCAAAATTATTGCATAGAAAAGTGAATTATCCATTAACCTTTCATTTTCTTTTACTTCGACTTATTCAACAAATATACGTACAAAATTCTTGTATTTATTTATGTATTACAATTATTATTTACCTCTTTGCGGCCTTGAATCATATTGTTTGTTTCAGGAAACTAAAAAAATTATTATGCAACCAGAAATATCTTCTCAATGGCCTTTTAATAAATAATAAGATTTTGTAATCGAGATAAACACGATGATCTTGGCAAATTTTTAAAAATTAAAATTGTTTGTTTTGCGAATTTTTTTTGTTTGTTCCATAAATGAGTAAAATATATTTTGTTGCTAATCAATTTTACTTAATAAGCAAGGCTCGGGAGGGAGGGTTCTTTTCTTTTGACGAAAGAGGGAACTATAAACATTCTTAATTTAAACTTAAATTTTGAAGTTCAGTTATTATCTATTTATTGCAAAATTATTGGTATCTATTGCGATGGGAGGGAGGGTAGGACGTCATTCGTTGTTTTGATGGTGACCTTTATATCAATTTCTTTTCTCTTAGAAGATATAAGTAGTCGCCATTTTGATAGCTCTGAAGAGTTTAACTTGTCACCTTAGTCTACTAGATCGTCTAACCTGTACGTAGCTTTATTTTCCTTTTTCAGTATCTCTTTCTCTTATGTTCTTCTCTTCTACAATCTCCTGTGTGATATATGTTCCTCCTTCTCTAGCTACTTCCGATCTCGCTCTTCTTTCTCACGTATGCGTGAATATTATGGATACTTCCTAGTAGCGGGATTATTTCACTGCTGGTTCGAAATGAAACAGTGCTGCCAACAAATATTCTTGTCCTAGGAAATTTTACAGCTTACTGTCCGGTGATGAGCAGTGTCCTCTTGTTTTTTTTTTACGGCGGTGGCGGGAAGGGGGGATGCCTCCGCACAAAGTGTGGGACTTGCACCCACTAAAAAAGCTGCCTCCGGCCTAGCTGGACCCCGTCCTCGGGAGGTCGAGGTGCCTTTTTATTTCTACATCCTTCATCCGCAGGACCGTCCGGACAAAGGTAGCCACCCAGTCCCACCGGTCCCGCCGGGCGAGCATGGCCCTCACCACTGTCTCCGGGGAGATCCTCCCGATTTCGGCTTCCAGTCTCTGCCGTTCTCGCTCCCATCTGCCACATCTAAAGAAGCAATGGAACGCATCACTTCTCTCTTCATCTCCGTAGATGCACGACGGGTCTCCCACTTTCCCCACCCTCCACAGGTACGTGGCAAAACAGCCATGCCTGTAAGAAATTGGGTGAGGAAGTAGTCGACCTCGCCGTGCCGCCTACGTATCCATTTCGAAAGACTGGGGATGAGTCTCGCGGTCCATCTACCGCGTTGCTTATTCTCCCAACGCTCCTGCCACCTTCGCAGCGTGTCCCGTCTGGCTCTCAGCCTGGCATCTGATTCTCCCGGCTCTCCCTTGCTCTCCCGAACCTCCAGTCTCTCTCTGGCTTGAAGATCAATTGGGATCACCCCTGCGATTTCTAGGACGGCTGGCTCAGATACCGTCCGGTACGCCCTGGCTATCCTAAGCGCTCCCCTCCTTTGTAACGCTGCCAAACGCCTCCGGTGTCTCGCTTTTCTAAGAGCGTTTGCCCAGATTTCACATCCGTACAGGAGGACAGCCGGCCATGAGGAGCCGGCGTCTGCTGGCCCTCGGTCCCCCTACGATCGCCATTATCCTGCTCAGCCTCATACCACTTTTGCCGCTTTCTCCGAAGAGCGCCGCATCTGCTCCCAGAACGTCAGCTTTGCATCAAGATGCACTCCTAAGTATTTGACGGAAATCTTTCAGCGTTCTGCCGCCTATCCTCAGGTCCCAGGCTCCTGGGAGTCGACGTCTGGTGAGCAGTACCATCTCTGTCTTTTCTGGAGCCAAGCTCAGGCCATGCTTATCTAGCCAGGCCGTTACGAGCCTCATCACCTTCGGAGCCTAATATGCGTCACCTCATGGTCCCTCGCTATCACCACCGCGGCATTGTCGTCCGCGTACCCCACTGAAAAGGAGTCCTCCGGCATATTCATGCGCAACTGTCCTCTTGTTATGGAGGCTGTCAGTTTACAAAATTGTAATTAACAAATTTTCTTAACTTATAATTTTTACTAAATTCATTGTTTGTTTTTTTTTTGGTGAAGAAAACCGCGAAAACTGAAAAAAACTGTTCAATAGAAACGTACTTCCGGTTAACCGATTTTCATCAAACACGAAATATTGGCAACATATTTTAATTCTATTTAAAGTTATTTAGATGACACAATTATAAAATAATTTAAATAGCGCTTTAAAGGAAAACATAACCCCACCCTTCTCCCGAAAAGTGCTCTTAAATGAATTTTCCTGAAAAAAATATTTCAAATAAATATTGTAGCTCTTGTTTGTATGCATACTTGATACATAAAGTTTAAATAAAATCGTTGAAGCCATTTTTACTTTCTCTTACTCCTAGTAAGAGGAAGTATTGCTTTAATCGTGTCAAAATTTCGATATTCGAGTTTCACCGGAAAATCCGTTTGGAGGTCCCCTGAGTCCAAAAAAGTGGTTTTTTAGCGAATGGTTCGTGTGTGTTGTGTGTCTGTGTGTTGTGTGTCTGTGTGTGTGTCTGTGTGTGTATATGTATGTGAACAGCATAGCTCAAAAACGAAAAATCGTAGAAAGTTCAAACTTGATATTACGTTTAGGTATCACCATGAGATCTGACGGTGCGTTATGTGTCAATATTCCTCAACCGGAAGTACCACTTTACTAGTGTTTTTTTTTACGTTTTTGCAATTTTCTCAAAAATGGCTCCGAAGATTTTCTTTAAACTTGCTATATCAACTACACATACAAAGAGCTACAACTTTTATTTGAAACATTTCTCCAGGAAAATTCATTTAAGGGCACTTCTGGGGGAGGGTTGGGTTAGGTTTTCATCTTAACTGCTGTTTCAGTATATTAGACAATTCTGTCATCTAAATAATGTTAATAGAATTAAATATGTTGTTGAAATTCCGAGTTTGAAAAAAAATAGATAACCGGAAGTGCGTTTTTACTGAAATATAATTTTCAGTTTTCTGGTATTTTCTCGAAAATGGCTCCAACGATTTCTTTAAACCAGTGTTGTTAACTATCCATATAAAGAGCTACAACTTTTATTTGAAACTTTTCCCCTGATAAATTCATTTAAGGGGACTTTTGGGGGTGGGGGGTTATGTTTTTCTTTAAAATGCTATCACAGTTGATTATACAATTCTGTCATCCAAATTGAAATAAATAAAATTAATATATGACCCAAATTCCGAGTTTCAAGGAAATTAGTAAACCGGACAGTTTTACTGGACAGTGTTTTCACTTTTCGACGAATTTCATTAAATTTGGTACTAACTAATATAAAATTTGTCAATTATAATTTTGAGTACTGGAGTAAGAGAAAGTTGTGTGAGTGTTTCACACCAGATTTTTTTTGAGAAAATCGCAAAAAAAAAAATTCAGTAAAGTGGTAGTTCCGGTTGAGGCATTTTGATAGACAATTTATTGTAGGATCCCCATGTTAATACCTAAACGGAATATCAAATTTGAACTTATTGCGACTTTTCGTTTTTGAGCTGTGCTGTACTCAATCACAAACACACAGACACACACATTTTCTAAAACTAATTTTTTGGATTAAGAGTACCTCTAAACTGATATTTCCGATGAACACTCAAAATTGAAAATTTGACACGATTACAATACTTCCTCTCTTACGGCAATAAGAGAACATAAAAAGACAAAGAAAAATTTAATTTCATTATACTCGTAGCTACATAAAAATTAAGACACCCATACAATAAACATTTAGATGAGATTATCGATAAATGTATTAATTAATGTATACATATAATGTGCAATACTAACTTTATTAGCGAGTAAAACACAAGGTATTGGACCGCCATCAGGCAGTTGGACCTTAGCGTCCAGATCCTGTTTCCATTTCACTACTGCTTCAAAAGTGGCCGCTCTGGTTACATCGAACACAATAAATGCGCCTACAGCTTCTTTATAATAAACTCTTGTCATGTTTCCAAATCTTTCTTGTCCTGAAATCGATAAATGTTTTTATTATTATTATTCTTTCCAGTTATTTAAATAAAACTATGTGTATCTACTAATTATTTTACATCTGTGTGTGATTACATTTTGAATATAAAATATATTTCTGTTATACAGTTCCAATGTAAAATGTACTCTGCCTGTAATGCGGTCTGTAAAAATAATAAAATGACCTGCATTGGGGTATGCAAGTATTCCATCCAGTGATGAGCCCTGTTGGAGTGATTTGTATCAATTATGATGTGAAATGTTGCACGGGTGTGAAATGTAATTATGCTAGTTTATAATGTCATTCAGTATGGTCTGTCAGTCTGTAGCAAGTTAGTCTTGTAGCCAGTCTTGTGGCCAACTCCGTTTTAGTCTTCTTTCTGGAACTAGAGTTGTTTGTAAATTGTTGGCGAGAAGATTTGTATGACCGTTCAGTTTGACATGATACTTACTGTACAGTCGAGGTGCTGCCTGTTATTTACTGTTTTTAGTGTTTGTCTGTCTTTATTATGTATTGTTTCGTTTGTAACATAGGAAGAGATTAGAGGATAGTCCACAATGTGCGAGGTTGGAATGTCTGAATTTTTCCTCAAATGTGTCTGTTTAGCCGCTTCCCAAAGCTAAAGTCCGTATGTCCAAAGTGGTTTCAGTGGAGTCTTGTAAATTAGGAGTGCGTTGTTTGTGTTTAATGTGGATCTTGTCCTCTAATAATCTGTGTAGACTGTTTGAAAAGTAGATTAAGTTCAAATCTTTTAGTCTTAACATGTGTGCCCAAGTTAGTCAGTCGTTTGTCCAAGTGCATCCTTAAATATTTTACTGAGTTACTTAATGATAGGTAATGCTTCGTTATTATACTTGACAGATATATATCTTCTGTCTTTTTTTTTTTTTAGCGTGAAATGTACTGTTTTTGTTTTGTTTAATATTGGGTTTACTTTTCCATGTGATGTTCCAAGTTTATGCAAGTTATGTTGCTCCAGTATTAATTTGTTAGTTATTGTATCTGTGTTGGTAACAAGTAGTTCTGTGTCATCCGCATAGGCCGCAGTAACAATGTTCAGATGTACAGATATATATGTCGTATGTGTAAATATTGCATAGTAGTGGTACCAGAAAACTCCAGTCTCAATTGGATGAATGTCACAAATTAGGAAATATTTATATTTGTTGTGGTTGGGTCCGCCTAGCTGGAAATCATCAGATACATTTATATGTTCGAAGACATTACAATTAAATATTGACAGCTAATCGTTCTTAAATTGTTTGAGCTGAGTTATTGTTCTTTTTTCTTATAATCTTTTCCAAAAAAAAAAAAATCACATTTGAGGTCTCTTGAGTCCGAAAAAGTGGTTTTTAGAAATTGGTTTCTGTGTGTGTGTGTGTGTGTGTGTGGTGTGTCTTGACAGTTGGTGCTACCATAGAGCCACATTTACTAGTTCTTATACCACACAAGTCAACAAGTATAAACCCCACCACACATATTTATATGTAACTCTATGGTCCTTCTTCTATACGGTTAGTAAAACGTCCAAGTTTGTAGAACATTTGTCAGTTAAAATATTAATAAACAATTATTATATTAATGGAAAGGCATTTGTGAGTGTTTTTTTATAATCTGATTTATTTTTGCCAAAAAAATAAGAAAAAAAATTGACGAACTCTATGTATCTTAAGTTACTCTATTTATTTAATAAAAATACATTTACTACTTGTTATCTTTACTATCTAAAGAAATCTAAAAATAAAAATAATAAATTTATTATCACTATTTTAAATAATAGAGTAGTAATATCCGGTTTCAATAAATCACTTTATCAATTTTTTGCATTCCACTTTGGTTTTATTGCTCTTCCATTAAATAAGGAACTAAAATAAACTTGTATTTCTTTTTACGTTTATTGAATTAGAAAAAAACATCTGGCATGAAATACGCTTTCTCTCATTGCAGAATTAAGTGATCAAATTTTCTTGGAACTTATAAACTATTAATTTCTCTAATTTTTACAAAATATTTATTTGTCTCCAATTTTATATCAACTGGAGAATTTAAACATTAATAAACTGACTTTTTGGAGGAAATCATACACTCCTCCTCCTCCTCCTTCTTCTCCAAAACGTCTTTAAATGAAATCTGTCGGAAAAAAGTTCCAATGTGTTTTCATAGTTAGTGTCATAAAATTTAGTAAAATCCGTCAAGTGTTTTTATGGGATAAAATTGTAGAAAACTGAAACAAAATTGTTCAATAATGACGCACTTCCTGTCTGTCAATCGATTTTTTTTTCAAACACAGAATTTTTAACCACATATTTAATTCAAATTTTAATATTATTTAGATGATAGAATTGTGTTATAATAAACCAATATAACACTTTAGGGGAAAACATAACCCCATCCCATTCCTCCAGAAAAAAACGACCTTAAATGAATTTTTTCCAGAGAAATGTTTCAAATAAAAGTTGGTAGCCCTTGGTATGTGTAGTTGATATTCTTAGTTTAAAGAAAATTGTGTGTGACAAAAATTGAGCTGTCCTCTCAATAAGCTTTCCTCTAAAAGTAATAGTTGAGAACAATATGTATGGTTCTACTATCTGCGTAATATTGAGACACATTAGAAGCATTAGAGAAAGGATTAGCTCAGTGGTTAGCGTACTGGACTCCCACGTAGGAGGTCCCGGGTTTGAGCCCAGCTGAACTGCCCTTAGATTTTTTCTCTTCCTAGAAGCCTCTACAACTCACTGTCCGGTGTTGGACAGTGTTGTCTGTAACCAGAGAACAGGTCCGGAGGCCGGCAGTGCTCTGAGAAGGCTCCGAGCGCCAATAGATGTTTAGGCGTGCCTTAAATTAAAAAAAAAATTAGAACCATTGATTGAAGTTTTGGTGTTCATTACGACCGCTGTATTCAATGTTGTAAAATAATTGTTGAGGTTCGGTCATGAAAAAACTCTTTATAAATTTTCAACCACGTTTCGGCAAATTTATTTGCCTTCTTCAGGGTAACAATGTCTTGGTAGAATTTTCTTAAAATCTACAGTTTAACCTGTGATATACCATCACCAAGTGTTGGACGTTTCGGCAAATTTATTAACTTCTTCAGGGTCTCAGCAATATTGATGTTTTGGTGTTCCATTACGACCGCTGTATTCAGTGTTGTAAATTAGATGTTGACGTTCGGTCATAAAAAAAACTCTTTTTAAATTTTCACCGACTTTTCGGCAAGTTTATTTGCCTTCTTCAGGGTAAAATTTTTTTGGAACACTTGCAACACTTGGTGATGGTATATCACAGGTTAAACCGTAGGTTTTAAGAAATTCTAAAAAGAAATTTTTACCCTGAAGAAGGCAATAAATTTGCCGAAACGTCGTTTTTATGACCGAAACTCAACACCTGTTTTACAACATTGAAATACCAATTTTGAAGAAAATCAATTTAATCGTAAGTGCGTTTTTTACAGGATTCGTTTTTGAGTTTGGAGGGAGGGAGGACTTTTCTCGAGAAAGATTAAAAACGACTTTCTTTAAACTTGGAATGTTAATTGTACAGTTATAAACGTTATCACTTTAATTTAAAACATTTTTCCCCTGAATAATTGATTCTGAAATGGTTTTGTGAGGAATCTGTGACATTAGATTTCAAATATTATTGTGGTTTTATTAAATTTTATTGGCGTTGTCTTCTGAAGTACAATGTAAACACTTCAAATAGTAGCTGCCTTGGGTGCTAACCAACAAATATCGCCACGACCTCTGAGATATTTATGTTTAAGCAACTAAAGCCGGCTACACACGTAACTGCATACTTGAACGGTATACATGCGCAGTCCGCTTGTACATGCAAACTTGATCGTTTGTATGGAAAACTTGCACAAGTTAGAAAATGTTTAAAATTTCATACTGCATACTTGTGCGCGCCATCTTGTTCATGTTTAAAACGTCATTGTGCAACCTCTCAGTCAGTAAAAGTGTATAAAGGTTATAATATTAAAATATATAATTTATAAATAATTATGTCGGTTAATTTTAGGAAGGGGCATAGATCAATTTATTCATATCTATGAAAGCGAACCGTGTCTGTGGAATGTAAAGTGTAAAGACTACCACGATAAGGGGAAAAAAGACGTTGCTTATGCCTTTTAATCAAAGGAGTAACTAGTGATAAAAGGTGAAGGTAAGTTTCTTCATCCATTCTCAGATAATTATGCCAGTCCCGTGCGTAAAATTTCAATTCACTTAATAAATTAATGTGTGAATAGCTTTTTCGGTTCTTCAGCCACTCTTTACAACACAAAGAACGATCTTTTCGTTGACTTTTTCTTTGGTAAATTAAAACAAAAGCAGCTAAAGCGAGATCGTCGTCTTCGGCCATAGTCGCCAGCTGCTATCTGTTCAAGTATACATGAGCCGTGTGGATCACATGTATACCTGCGCAAAAGACCTGGGCATGTATACCGTTCAAGTATGCAGTTACGTGTGTAGCCGGCTTAGTAACATGCGTAAGTTTAATAGAAATTGGTCAATTTTATAATTTTCTGTTTCAATGCAGTAAGAGAAAGTCGTGTCGTGTTTTCTCATAACAAACTGTTTTTTCACTTTGATTATTGATTATATTTAAATTTATCGGGCTATTTTGATTGGATACTTGACCTGAAAATATTCTTGTTGAATAAATGTCAAGTTTTGTTTAATTTAGTAGATATAAGAAATTTTTTACAATATTTAACCAAAACGCAAAAAAATTAGTATTTTTTGTTTGTTTCTGTTTGCGACTAAAACATGACACCGATGTTATCAAGATGAAGATTGGTTTCTAAGAATATTAATGTGTCTCTCTCTCTCTCCTTGACCTTATTTAAACTTGATTTTATTAAATAAAATGATTTTTCAATATTAATAAATTTAAATTAATTAGTTTTAGTAAAAAAGTCAGTAGGTTATAAAATGACAAAACAATAAATCTGGAATGTGACACAATTTTTATTATTATTATTATTTTGTGTGTAAAATATAATTCATTATTTCAATTTGTTTATTTTGTTTATTAATAAATATGCATTATTGACAATGAATGGGTTGTATAAATTCGCTATTGTTTAGTGTGAAAATATTGGGGACGGCTATATAGTTTATTTAAAGTGCTGGGACAAACATTTCCATTCTATTTTTAAATAATATTATAATACAGTTTGTTGTAAAAAATTTTCAATTTAAATAAAATTTATTTATGTAGAATTCTATGAAAGAAAATAATTGAAAGTTGCTTGGGTTTTTTTCCACACTGTTAACGCTGCAATCATATTATCAAATTTTACAGTGGGAATACATATTTTGTTAATGTTGTTTTGTGTTAATGAGCTGAAAACATCCTTCAGGAAAATAGAGAGGGCAGCAAGAGAAATGGGCCTGGTAATTAATGTTGCAAAGACTAAATATATGCCGGTTAACACCAATAGATGCCACAACTCCTTGACCATCGACCAGTACACGTTTGAGAAGGTGGAAGGGTTTACATATTTGGGCTCGTATATTAACAGCATTCACGATGTATCACAAGATATTGATCGGCGAATATTGGCCGCCAATAGATGTTTCTATGGACTCCAAAGGCACTTTAGATCAAGATTTATTGAGAAGAATACTAAAGTGATGCTGTATAAAACCTTAATACGTCCTGTGCTCATATATGGATCGGAAAACTGGGTGTTGAAGAAAAAAGATGAGCAAAAGCTAAATGTATTTGAGCGAAAGATCCTCCGGAGGATTTACGGCCCTATTAAGGAAGGTAACACATGGAGATTGCGGCATAACGCGGACCTGTACGCGCGATATAATGAGGCCCCTATAGTAAGTGTAATAAAAGTGAACCGGCTTAGGTGGGCGGGGCATATCGCGCGGATGAGTGAGCGTGCTACAAATTAAGCCTATGGGAGTACGGAGGCAGGGCAGACCTAAAAGCAGGTGGCTGGACCAGGTGAATAAGGATGCCATGATCGCTGGAGTGCCAGACTGGAGGAGCAAGGCACAGGACCGGGACGGGTGGAAGCTTTTTTTAGAGGAGGCTAAGGCTCGATTCGGGCTGTAGTGCCGAAGAAGTAAGTAATACATATTTTATGCGTCACTGAAAACGAGAAATAAAGATTTAAGCCGTAAATTCTGTCTGGATGTGTGAGCAGAGTATCTATAAAAAAAAAAAAAAATCACGAAAAATTGATTGAAGCACAAACTTGATATATTCTCAAGAAACTGCTCCAAATTATTTTAAACTGCATACTAACTAACGGGCACACTAGCCTTTCATTATTTTGTAATCGTTCTTTAAGTGTAGAACAAAGCGAAAGACCACTCTATAGCCGTGGACGACTGTGGAATAATTAAAGATAAGAAATGATAGGGTATGACGCCCGAAACCAGTCGATGACCACAAAAAAGAAGCAGGCTATCACGGAAAATGTCTGCGTTGCTTGCTAGCGCTGCGGACCCAACCATAACAACTATCCTTTCATTTGAAAGTTTTTTTCCCATCAGAGATTCTAGGTTAAAATTTTTCCTCCAAAAATTCTAACAATTTTTCCTCCAAAAAGTGCAATGTGCAACGGTGATTACAACTTTTATAGTATTGATATGTCCGCTATTTTATCCATACTTGTTTGGGTGTGTATCATACATATAATACACCCAAAAGTGAGAGTCTACAGAAACATTTCGTTGAAGTGAATTCTCTACACGAACTTGGTGAATTTGCTCTGACGATGGATGAATATCCGAAACCGGTCAGGAACAATACCAATATGCATGCTACAACGGATAAAATACCGGATGTTATCCAGCATTGCGGACCCAGCCACATTTTCAAGTATTAATATGTATTAAATGAACAAGTAGCATTTCTAATTTGATGTTTAAATTTGCACAAGCCTTTCTTGGTTCTGACATAGAGCGTTCCACATAAGGCCGTTCTGGTATACAAGCAGAATCTCCAATACCATTTTTACGGCCATTGTAACGTTGCAATTTTAAAGAAAATTTCTTGATTATTAATTAGACCAATGGTTCCCAAACTTCTATGCCCATGGACCCCTTGTTATAGCGAAAACCTGACATTGAACCACCAAGTGAAATAACTCTACAATAAGTGCATAATAGAAACATTACCAACTTAACTTTGATGTCTTGAATGGTAAGGTGGCTTAAAAATAAAACATATCTAAAACATTTTGATTTTAAAGTGGTATTTATTGTAATTATAACTTTCGGTTTAAAATAAAAAAAAATATTATTTTTGTTAGGAATTAAGATTGGTATCTCGTTTTTCTATCCAGAATTTGTGGTGTCCTTGTTCAAACATTGGTTTCAGTTTCTCATTTGTAGATAATTCAATCAATAGCTCCTGTATTATATGGATTCTTATCTAGAGCATGACAATAGTGCCATATTTTAGACAAGTTATTGTATGTAGCGGCGAGATTCCGTTCCTGTTTAAAACCTGCATAGATATGTAGATTTGCCGCGGTCGGCCCGACTCCCACCGTGCGATGCTTGTCATTATTTGTATTTTAAGTACCTATCTATTCTTATATTTTACTCAGGACATAAAAATCGCTATCAATCTATTTATTGTTATTTATTTTAACTTTCATAATAATGAAAATAAGTCACAATTATTTTACTTTCTATTAAACCTTTCGCGGGGACTCCCTGATGTTGTCCAAATTAATCCCCAAATTAATTTTATTTGCCACAGAACCACCTCAGCGGTCACAAGGACCCTGGGGTCCATGGTACCACTTTGGGGACCTATGAATTAGAGTAAGAGAAAGTCATGTGAGTGTTTCATACCAGACTTTTTTTTAAACTTGACCTAATTGCTACATATATATAGTTAGCATTCTCTTTTTCTTTTTATCATCTGTATTTATTAATTAATTAATTGTTGTTTAGTTTCTACCACAAGAAAGTGGTTGAAGATTTCACATCAGCTTTTTTTTCAACTATACAACACGCACTAAATTAATGCCAACTTTCAGAGCAATTTATTGTAGACGATTTCGTGCGTGAAAAGTGGACGGATAGTAGACAAAGTTATTTACGCTAGCTTTATTTCTGTACAAACACACATCATGGTCTCATGCTGCCGGTTTTTTTTTCTTATCTTTTTTATATTTTGACAAGCTTGAAAAATGGCTGATAAATTTTGAAAATAATTTTTTTTTTATATAAAAGTATATAAAACTATTATTAGAATACAAGTACTTATAACTTTTATTACACGATTCTAAGTTTAAAAGCAAACTATAATCAGTTGGTCATTCTCTTACCATGACCTGCATTTCAAACAAATAAACAAGGCTTTTTTTTTTTCTTCTTTTTTTCAAAAAAATATTATTCAAAATATATATAAATTTTTACTTAGAAATTCGAAATTTGATCTTTAACATGACGAAAATTCGAAACAAGACAGGTTTCTTTAATTATTTTTGAAAATGAAAATAATTGCTGTATTGGGTTAGTGTGAAATTTTCAAAATTTAGTTACCATAAATTTTATGTTTTGAGCCCCCTGAATACGAAAACAAAAAACAAAGTTTTTATTGAATGTTTGGGGTTTATGTGTTTGTTGGAACAAAATATGTCACAATTATAAATGACAAGGAAGGGAATAGCTAGTGGGGAAGGGAATAGCTAGAGGAGAAGGGAATAGCTAAGTGGTTAGCATACTGGACTTCCACGTGGAGGTTCCGGGTTCAAGTTCGGCTGTTCTGTCCTTAGTTTTTTTTTCTTCCTAGGAGCCTCTACAGCACACTGTTCGGTGATGGACAGTGTTGTCTGTGACGAGAAAACACTGCCCGGCGGCCGGCAGTGCACTGAGAAGGCTCCAGGCACCAATGACCATAGATGTTGACGCGCCTTAAATTGAAAAAAAAAAAAAAAAAATTATAAATGACGAATTCATTTCTGGGGAAGTTCAGGAGAGCTGGAAGATCATACTTCCTTCATATTCGGTATTACTTCCTATTACTGCTGTAAGAGGAAGTATTGCGATCTTGTCAAATTTTCGATATCGAATATTTACCGGAAATACATGTTTTGCTGTTTCCCAGAGTGTAAATAGTGATTTTTTTTTAGACAAAATCGCTGTAGCTTTGTTTAATCAATACTATAGTTTCAGTGTGTCAAGTTGGCATCCTTGTACCCAGTTTCTCATCAGCTGTTCAAGAGTATTTGGTAAGCGTAACCTCAAATGTATTCAGTTAACAATGGCGTTATCCGCTCGAGCATTGCACCTCGGAAGAACAACGTTCAGTAAAGGTGTGGGGGAATAATAATTGTTTGAACCGTTCGAACGTTGACATATGGGTAGAATCACGCATTAACGCGTTCATTCAGGATAACTGGGCTACAATATGATCACTTCTCTACCTGTCAAGGTTACTAGGTTGGTACACTCATCCCCATACTGGCTCTACATTTATGTTAAAACATATTACATGTAAAATTTGAATTTAAATAAATTAATTATTCTAATAACAGGAATAAGAGAAGCTTGTGTGAGTGTTGCACACCAGATTGTTTAGGCTGTGTCATGGAAAGTAAAAATGTAAAAATGATTCATATAAAAAGCATTCTATATCTCTTAAGAAAAAAATTGACATTTATATAAAATATACCCAGCTAAGCAGTAGATTCAACCAGTAGTAGACTCTTGTTTTAACAATATCATTTCCAAACGACTTTAGATTTTCAGATGCTCAAGCTAATCGATAATGAGTTCAATGATTTTATTTAAGTTATTGTTTTAATTACATATAAGATATAAATGTATCATCTTGTTGCTGTATTTTTTTTTTAAGCAATGCTACGAGTTGACAGAGATACCGGCCTGGTGGTATAAAACTCATCTATCTATCTTCATGGCTCTACAACCTTTGGTGGGTCCTGGCCTCCTCAATGAGCCTAATCCAGGTGTCTCTGCTAGTTGCAGCTGCTCTCCAGTTGCGAGTACCCAAGATGCTCCTCGCATCGTTGGTCACACCGTCAAGCCACCTAAGTTTGGGTCTGCCAACCTTTCTTTTCGTACCTATTCCCCCATCCAAAATCCTCCTTGGTATCTCATTTTCCTCCATCCTCGCCACATGGCCAGCCCAGCTCAGCCTGGATAGTCGAATAGTGTGTACGACGTCCGCTTCCCCCATACAATTCACATAACTCCTTGTTTTTTCGCCTTCTCCATGTATCCCCTTCCCTCACTGCGCCAAAAATGCGCCTGAGTATTTTTCTTTCAAATACAAGGAGTTTCTTTTCATCGTTTTTGGAAATAATCCAAGCTTGGGAAGCGTACATCACTACTGGGCGGATGAGGGTTTTATACAGCCTGATTTTCGTTCTCCTGGAGATCAGGCTGCTCTTCATGTATTTTACCAGGCCAAAATAACATCTGTTCGCAGCCATAATTCTTCTGCTGATCTCCGTCGAAACATTATTAGTGGAGGTGACCTGGGAACTTTACAATTCTTGTACCCTTTGAAAAGTAAAAGGACCAATCTGAATACTGTTTCCTGGGGGACCATTGCCACTTCCAACATACATATATTTTGTCTTATCCTGATTTAGGACAAGACCCATGGAAGATGCTGCTTTTTTGAATGCAAGGAAGGCATTCTGTAACATAGGGACTGTACGCGCAATAATATCTACGTCGTCCGCGTAGGCCAGTATTTGGACGGATTTATTATATATGGTCCCTGAGGTCTGAATACCGGAATCCCTGATTACTTTCTCTAGGGCCAGGTTGAATAAGAGACAGGCGAGAGCGTCACCTTGCCTTAGCTCTTTACTTGTCTTAAATTCAGGGGATATTTCAGACTGAATACGGACCACTCCTGAGGCTTCCGCCATCGTCATTTTTACCAACCTAATGAGTTTAGGTGGTATACTCATTTCCTCCATGGCCTGGTACAGTCTTGGGCGAAGGACGCTGTCATAAGCACATTTAAAATCAAGGAAAAGGTGGGCACTTTATATTCCATGCCTTTTTCCAGGATTATGCGGAGGGAGAATATCTGGTCTATTGTGGATTTGTTTTTCCTAAAGCCCGCCTGATATTTTCCTATTTCTCGGTTGGCATAGGGTTTAAGTTTATTGAAGAGGATATTGGAGAGGATTTTGTAGGCACATGATAACAGGGTAATACCCCTATAGTTTTCACATTGCAGCTGGTCTCCTTTTTTATGGATTGGGCAGATGATAGCTCTCCTCCATTGGCTCGGCATCGATTCATGCTCCCAAATGGACATACTTAGATTGTGCATTGTCTTATAAAATTCATCCCCTGCATATTTGTACAGCTCTGCTGGCAAGCTGTCGACTCCAGGGGCTTTATTATTCTTCATTCTGGAGATTGCATCCACCAAGTCATCAAAATCTGGGGGTTCAACATCGTCTTCTTCTTGCTCTCTGCTGCAGTTAGTTAAAGTGCCCTCATCCTCTTCATGCGGCTCGCTGTTCAATAGGCGGTCAAAGTGGCGTGCCCATCTATGCATTATTTCATCTTTCTTGGATAGCAATGCTCCATTCTCTTCATTAACCGCAGTTACCCTTGGTTTAAAGGGGGCCCTTCCTTTATTTGCTTTCTGGTAGAACAGCCTGCTCTCATTTATATTTCTGTGCGTCTCTATTTCCTCTAACTCTTTGTTTTCCCACAACTTCTTTTTCTTCTTGTGTATCCTTTTTTCTATCCTCCTTTTTTCCCTATATTCTTCCGTTGCTCTCCTGGTGGTTCTTTTATTAATCATGTTTTTGTAGGCTACATTTTTGGCATCTGTTGCTGCTTTGCACTCCTCGTCAAACCACGGTGAACTTCCATAACGCGCCTGTGGTCCCAGGACTTCCCTTGCAGTCTCGGCTATGGCCCGCTGACAGCCCTCCCAGGTCTTCTCAATGGGGTCCTCAATTCCAGCCGGGCTTCAGTTAGGTGCCGGCTTAGTCGCTGTTGGTAGACCGGTAACACCTCATTATCTTTCAGTTTATTGATATTAAATCTCATTACTCTGTCTGGTCTTACGTTTCTTGTCCGAGATATCCTAGCTCTTATTTTGGCTATGGCTAGGTAGTGGTCTGAGTCTACGTTAGCCCCCCTATATGATCTCGTGCTTAGCAGATTGGATCTATGGCGTGCACTAATCAGCAGATGATCAATTTGGTTGAGAGTGTTTCCATCTGGTGACCTCCATGTAGCTTTATGTATTTTTTTGCCTGGGAAGCAAGTACTTCCTATGACTAGGCCGCGTGAGGCAGCGAAGTTAATCAGTCTGTGACCATTGTCATTACTTTCTTCGTGCAAGCTGTGTAGGCCAATGGTAGGTCTGTAGTGATCCTCTTTTCCTACCTTAGCATTAAAATCGCCAAGGAGTATTTTTATATCGCTTCTTGGACTGTCATCAAGTGCTTTCTCAAGACTCTCGTAAAACTCGTCCTTTTCATCTTCGCTGGAAGCTTCGGTTGGGGCATGGCAGCTAAACAGGCTATAGTTGAAGAATTTACCTTTGACTCGTAGCTTACAGATACGGGGGTTTACAGGAGTAAATCCAATGACCAACTCTCTCATTCTTGATCTCACTACAAATCCAGTCCCATAAACGTGATTTTTCTCGTGGCAGCTGTAATAAATGGTGTGGTGTTTTTTTTCTAAAAGTCCTTAACCAATCCAACGAATTCCCTGGATACAGCCAGGTCTATATTATAACGGTCAACTTCGTTAAGGAGGGCCTGAAGTCCTCCTAGTCTATAGAGGGATAAAATGTTCCAAAATCCTATTTTAAGCTCAGTGTGACGTTTCCAAGGTCTATTGCCATTAATCAATCCGGTATTTTGATTTTCTCTTTGAGGTTTCGTAATCGACTTTTTTTAAGACGTGTGGGTGATTGGCCCACAGCGTCCGAGTCTGGTGGAGGGGCTGCCTCCTTGGAGCCTCCAGACTTGCTCCCCTTTCGGGACCTGACCTCAGGGGCGGTAACCCTAAGTTGTGTATTGTATATGCCTTAGTGATTTGTGTAGGGTGTATGTAGTGTATATGTAGTCTGTAAGATATGGGTGTGTGTACGTGTTAGTGTGTGCCCTTTTAGTCGCCTTTTACGACAAGCAGGACCTACTGTGGATGTATTCTAGGCCCCCATCCACAGGGGCGTTATAGAACTCAACGTAACCCTAATTCACTACTAGTGTTAGCCTGATAATTAAGCCGTCAGCTGAATATGTTTACAAAACAAATTTCAAAGTAACTAATCAAGGGGCAATTTCTTTAGATAATGAGCTTTTTTTTTACTTTCTCTTACTGTTACTAAGAGGAGGGATTCCAATCATGTCAAATTTTTCATATCGGAGTTTTCACCGAAAGTACACCATCTGAGGTACCCTGATTGCGAACAAATGGTTTTAGAAATTGGTATGTCTGTATGTATGTCTCTCTCACTCTGTCTGCGCATGTTTGGTCACCATAAACTGGCAAAAGAAAAATCTCGCAGAGAGGTACCGGAAGTACCACTTTATTCAACGAAAATTTTTCACTCTTTTGCGATTTTCACAAAAAAACGATAACTATTTTCTTTAAACTTCCTATATACATGGACTCATATATGTCTATGACTTTTATTGTAGGACGGTTTTGGTGGAAAGCGTTACACTTTCCTCTATAAAGTACCAGTTCGGTTTTATTTTTATTTTATTTTACTTTTTTTTTAATTTAAGGAACGTTAATATCTATCTATGATCATTAGTGCCCGGAGCCTTCTATCTTTACAGACAACAGTGTGCATCACCGGATAGTGGGCTGTAGAGGCTCCTAGGAAGAGAAAATCTAAGGGTAACACGGCTGGACTCGAATTCCGGGACCTTTGCATGAGAGTCCAATGCGCTAACCATTAAGCTAATCCCTTCCCTTCTGTTTTTTATATTCCTTATATTTTACTTTTATTTATACGATTCTATCATCTATATAATATTAATAATTTTCAAGTTATGCCAATATTCCATGTTTTCAAATGAACGGCCATACATTCCTGCACAGGCCAAGTTTTATTTAAATAGATCAACTGTAGATGGCAGCACATTTTTTGTCTTTGATCAGCTGTTTTTCTTGTTGGTGGCTGTGATACTGTTTCAGTATGTTAACAAATAATGTTGATGATAATGCTGCGAGTGAAGAAGGCTATATGAAATGGAAACCGAAAGTAGAATTTCAGAACACAGATGTTAAGTGACGGGGAAATAGTATTTAAACCATATGAAGGCACAGCTGCGGGATTTAAATTATATTATATGTCTTTTTTGAATTTAAAAAAGAAGGAATTGTGTGCTTTATATTTTTTGGGCTTTGTAATAATTTGTGCTTATTTATTGACTAAATAAAATATTTTAGTTCATGTTAATTCCCCTTCTGATGAGAGGATGCATCAAACACTGGTCTTATCCTAGTTGTGCTGTTTTCTTTGATAACTGGTCTATGAGGTAAGTAATGGCAAGATAAATAATCAGCAGCAGCAAGCTCAATAATTCCCTTTTCGAACCATTCATCAAATATTCTTTGGTAGTCATGCAATAAATTAGGTGTTATCTCAGATATAGAAAAAGCAGTTTTACAGATGGCAGTTGCGCCTGACCAACGAGATTTTTTGCGCTTTTTCGGTATAGACGGCAAGGAGTATCGGCATAGGAGGGTTGTGTTTGGGGTGACATCCAGCCCTTTTCTTTTAAATGCAGTCTTAAAATATCATTTGGATAGGGTATCGGATAAATATGAAACTACTTCAACAGTTGAAACAACGGTTCAGACGAGAGTACCTTGGCCAACTAATACAGGAAGGAGCCAGGTCAGAACGCTTAATAAAAGTCGGCGAGGTTGTTATCGTGGGTGATGATCAACATAAACGAATAAGGTGGCCGATGGGAATTGTAGTTCAAGTCCATCCCGGAAGAGACGGCAAAATTAGATGTGCCAGCATTAAAACGACCCAAGGTGTGCTTTTGAGACCCGTGCAGAGATTATATCCTCTAGAGATGTCTGTCCCATCCTTGCCAGAGTTTTCGCGGAGAGGAAGGAGGATCCAGAGACCGGTGAGACTTAACTTATTTAATCGAGCCGAAGCTCCGAATGTGTTTGAGTAAACCACTCAAAGGTGGGAGGATGTTAAGTAACGGGGAAATAGTATTTAAACCATATGAAGACACAGCTGTGGGATTTAAATTATATATCTTTTTTGAATTTCAAAAAGAAGGAATTGTGTGCTTTATATTTTTTGGGCTTTGTAATAATTTGTGCTTATCTATTGACTAAATTTTAGAAGCACAGATAACATTCAATAGAAAAAACAGGTTCGAATGAAAACAGGATAACATGAACTAAAATATTTTATTTAGTCAATAAATAAGCACAAATTATTACAAAGCCCAAAAAATATAAAGCACACAATTCCTTCTTTTTGAAATTCAAAAAAGATATATAATTTAAATCCCGCAGCTGAGTCTTCATATGGTTTAAATACTATTTCCCCGTCACTTAACAACAGAATTTAATTACTGTTGTCCACAAAATTACTCAAAATATAGTTTTGCAGAAAAAAAAAAAATGGCCTTTAATGTTAATACTTATAATTGCCTTTTTTTAAAAAGCTAACATGATTTTTACTCATAAAAATTATGTTAAATGTTCTACAAACTCATCCAAAACTAATGGTACTAAAGGGGGGGGGAGTGTAGTGGAGTAGTGGTTATGAGCATGTACTTCTAAGTGAGAGGATCCTAGTTCGATTCCAGCGTATGACTGCTAAATTTTATATTTGTTTAAAAAATGTTAATAATGAAGTAGTTGCTTCCGCCCCCGTCCACGACACCTAATTTGGTAGTTGGACGTTGAGGCCGCCTGAAAAAATAGGCATTACTTTACTTTACTTTTACTTTACTATAGTATTAAAAGAGACTATGGTTGCAGTGACAATAACAGAGACTTTTTCTTCCAATCACCCTGTGGTAATTTTTCCTTTAATGCTTGTCACAAAAATAGGGGGGGGGGATTTGATAAAATTTAGTTGTATATCTTTGTTTATATGTTCATAGTATTATTACTTATTTACTTATATATTTTAAGAATTTGTTAATGCGATTGCGATATAGCTGTAACGTCTTTTTTGAAATCCAAAATGTTCTATTTGAAAGAAAAATAGATCATTTTGATCGCAAAATCGTTGTTGATTGCAAAAAAAAATAATAATAATTGGTGTGAAACGCTCACATTAGTTACTTTATTGCAATTTTCACAGTTGTTACTGATCAGCCGTGCAATGGTATTTATAGAAGGTTGCCTAATATCTCAACTCCTCCATAAATTGCATTTAATAATTTTTTTTCATTAAACGGTTTCCACCCAAAAAAATTAATAGATTTATAAAAACCATTGAGTAAAAGTAATAATTCCGGTTGACAGATTCTGATTGGTACTTTCGAAGATGGATCCCCCCACCACCACCACCACACGGGGACACACCACTGGATTTATCAAAATTTGTGTAACTTGCGATTTTTTCATTATTGAAAATATTGTATTCACACCCATTCATATAGACAAACACATAGACACAGAGAGTAGTATCGACCGACATACACATAATTAGACAAATGGGGGGGGGGATTTTTATTTATGGGACTTGGGTAGTTCCGTTTAAAACTCTATTTCAAAAATTTGACAATATGCACAATATTTCTTTGTATAAAACATGAACTCATAGTTTTCTACGAGTTTCATTAAGGCAATTTTCACAGTTCTGATAAGCTTTTTTTTTATTATTTTTAAAGTCGAAAATTTTACTGAACGTTTAGTAAATCCTACCATTTGGAGAATCATACAATATGCTTAGATGCTTAGAGGGGGGAATTTTAGAAGGGTATCTCACCCCCCCCTAAAAAAAAAAAAAATTCTCTTAGAAATTACTAGATTGATAAAAATAGGAAGGAAGCAATTTAAGAAAAAAATTTTAGAAAGGAAATGTTAAGAAAAGATTTTAAGGAAAAAAATACATTATTCATCAGTATATCTTGAAATACTCCTTATATAGAAATTAAAGATAAAAATGTGAACTAATAATTAGTAACCAATTCACAGAAACTTATGATTACGAATTAATGAAACTATAAATTATTGCTATTCTAATTTTATTGTTTGTTTTCTTTTTTTACTTTCTCTTACTCCTAGTAAGAGGAAGTATTGTAATCGTGTCAAATTTTCGATATCGAGTTTTCACCGGAAATATCCGTTTTGAGGTCCCCTGAGTCCAAAAAAGTGGTTTTTAGCGGAATGTGTGTGTGTGTGTGTGTGTGTGTGTGTGTGTGTGTGTGTGTCTGTGTGTGTGTGTATGTATGTGAACAGCATAGCTCAAAAACGAAAAATCGTAGAAAGTTCAAACTTGATATTACGTTTAGGTATCACCATGGGATCTGACGGTGCGTTATGTGTCAATATTCCTCAACCGGAAGTACCACTTTACTAGTTGTTTTTTTTACGTTTTTGCAATTTTCTCAAAAATGCTCTCCGAAGATTTTCTTTAAAACTTGGATATCAACACAATACAAAGAGCTACAACTTTTTTTGAAACATTTCTCCAGGAAAATTCATTTAAGGGCATTCTGGGGAGGGGTGGGGTTAGGTTTTCATCTTAACTGCTGTTTCAGTATATTAGACAATTCTGTCATCTAAATAATGTTAATTAGAATTAAATATGTTGTTGAAATTCCGAGTTTGAAAAAAAATAGATAACCGGAAGTGCGTTTTTACTGAAATATAATTTTCAGTTTTCTGGTATTTTCTCGAAAATGGCTCCAACGATTTTCTTTAAACCAGCGTTGTTAACTATACATATAAAGAGCTACAACTTTTTTTTGAAACTTTTCCCCTGATAAATTCATTTAAGGGGACTTTTGGGGAGGGGGGGGGTTATGTTTTTCTAAAATGCTATCACAGTTGATTATACAATTCTGTCATCCAAATTGAAATAACTAGAAATTAATATATGACCCAAATTCCGAGTTTCAAGGAAATTAGTAAACCGGACAGTTTTACTGGACAGTGTTTTCAGTTTTCGACGAATTTCATTAAATTTGTGTACACTAACTATAAAATTTGTCAATTATAATTTTGAGTACTGGAGTAAGAGAAAGTTGTGTGAGTGTTTCACACCAGATTTTTTTTTTTTAAGTTTAAAAGATTATATTATTTTTAAATAGAAATATTTAATAAATTATTTATTTTAATATTATTTATATAAATCAAAACGTAATAAGATACAATCAAGGAAAATAATATCAATAAAATGTCTCATAAATAAATATAAATTAGTCGTCAAACAGGACTGTCCACTCAGATCGTATTACCCCACACGGAGCTTGTTATTTGTCTTGATTTTGTGGTTATTATTATTATTATTTTTTTTTTGTCAGTCATTTCCTCTTCTCAATTTATATTATGCGAGATTGTAAAGTATCGGTTTAATATTTATTATAATAAAATAAAGAATATCAATAACAATCTAGATTAGTCAATAAAAAGAATCTGTTAAGAAATATTCATATCGAAATTTCTATTCTGCAATTCTCTTCAGAAGTGACAAATTTTCTTCGTATAATTTCTTACTTTCTCTATACACGAGAGGAAGTACTGCAGGATCGTGCCAGATTTTCCAAACTGATTATTCACCGGAAATAATATATGTGCTGGGAGTCCCTTGAATAAGAAAAAAATGTTTTTAGCGAAACGTCTGTGCGTGTGTCTGTCTGTCTATTATCAGTATCTCTCAAATGCGAAAAGTCGCAGGAAGTTCAAACTAGGTATTCCATTTAGACACGATGATTTCGGGGCAAAATCCATCAAACGGAAGTGCGTCTTTACTGATTTTTTTTCTTCAGTTTTCCTGATTTCCTCTACAAAAAAAAAAAAAATCTGGTGTGAAACACTCCCACAACTTTCTCTTATTCCAGTTCTCAAAATTATAATTGACAAATGTTATAGTTTGTGTACCAAATTTAATGAAATTCGCCGAAAACTGAAAAAAACTGTTCAGCAAAAGCGCACTTCCGGTTTACTAATTTTCTTGAAACTTGGAATTTTGGCCATCTATTTATTTCTAATTAATTTTGTTTGGATGATAGAATTGTATAAAATCAACTATGATAACACTTTAAAGAAACAATCCCACCCCTTCCCTAAAAGTGCCCTTAAATGAATGTTCCTAGAGAAATGTTTTAAATAAAAGTTGTAAATCATTGTATGTTTAGTTTATATAAGATGTTTCAAGAAAATCATCGGAGCTATTTTTGAAAAAATCGCGAAAAAGTGAAAAAAACGATTTAGTAAAGTGGTAAAGTAAACGCACTTCCGGTTATGCGATTTATTTCAAACTTGGAATATCAACAATATATTTAATTCTAATTAACATTATTTAGATGAGCGAATTGTCCAATAAACTGAAATAGCACTTTAGATCAAAAACCTAACCCCACACCTCCCCCAAAAGTGCCCTTAAATGAATGTTCCAAGAGAAATGTTATAAATAAAAGTTGTAGCTCTTTGTATGTGTAGTTGATATACCAAGTTTGAAGAAAATCGTCAGAGCCATTTTTGAGAAAATCGCAAAAAAATAAAAACAACTAATAAAGTGGTACTTCCGGTTGTGGAATTTCACAGATAACGGATTGTCAGATCCCATGGTGATACTTAAACGGAATATCAAATTTCAACTTTCTAAGATTTTTCGTTTCTGAGCTATGCTGTTCACATACCCAAACCACTGCTAAAAACCATTTTTTTTGGACTCAGGGGACCTCAAAACGGATATTTCCGGTGAAAACTCGATATCGAAAATTTAACACGATTACAATACTTCCTCTTATCCAGGAGTAATAGAAAGTAAAAAGGGCTCTAAAGATTTTCTTGGTTTTATAATTATTGAGTTCACTCAACAAATGTTGAGCTTTTAATGAAAATTGTATTTCATTATATAATAATTTATGTATAAAATACAGGTACAACACAACACGTTAATACATGAAATATAAGTGTAAAATTCTTTGAGTGAAGAAAATGCACTTTTATCTAAACTCTCATCCCCTCTTCTCATCAACTACATTATCACAATAGAGACTTACTCATAGACAGACAGACAGATAGACAGACCCACTCGCACTCATTATCACTCAATCCCTCTCCATGCTCGCGTTCTCTCCTTCGTTGCGTCCGCTCTCATAAACACAATCGTATTTATGTGTAGATAGTATACGAATTTTAAAGCAAACGTTGGAGCCATTTTCTAGAAAATCGCGAAAAACTAAAAAAAAAAACTCTTCAGTAAAGTCTCATTTCCGGTTGATGGATTTGCCCCGAAATCTTCATGTCTGATGCAGTGGCAGTAACTAAACGGAATACCGTAAAATCGAGCTTCTTGGAATTGAGAAATTTTGTCACACATACAAAAGCATACATACACGGGCGCACACACACACAGACATTACGTTAACAATATCCCCCCCACACACAAAATATTGTATTTCTTGGAAAATTCAGTACCAAAATTTTGACATGATTGTATTGGCTAACAACAATGGAAGCACACTCTCTACTTGTTCCATGTTATTCCAGTAAGCTCCCCCATACATTGTATCTCCTCAGAAGAGAGAAAAATGAGTTTAAGAAGGATCATCGCCACAGTTTCAGAGAGCGCAGTCTCTTCAGGAAACACTCACACAGAATTGGGAGATCTTTGGGTAGAAAGTATGGCAAAAAGGATGTATATCACCTTCTTTGTAAATGTGTGTACTTTGCACAGAAACGATTCCTAAGATTTCTAAAGCAGCAAAACACCTTTTACCTCCAATCCTGGTGTTTATCAGCGGGGTTGGTATAAGGTATACACAATGGGACAGTTTTGGGGCTTAAATAGTGCATTAACCCTTTTTCAGGGGCTCCATAATCTAAAATTAATACTGACTCGATCGAGAGAATGTAAATAAAAAAGTTAACTCCAATTTTTAGAAATAGATAAAATAACGAACGATTCAAAGGCGAGACCCTCATCATTTTATAATATATAGATAAAGCTACTTTAAATACTTTTTTTTTTAATATTTGTTTACGTAGATAATACTGTTTATATATTTACTGTTATGTAACATCACGTTTTATGCATTATAATCAAAAAATACAGTAGACACATCCTATATGTTTAACAATTTTACAAGATTAATTTATGATTATTGTAACTTTGTGTTGAAAATCACTGGTAACAGGATGTACTTTTTATATACGGAACAGGATGTAGAAAAATAAACAATGAACCTACATTTATTCAATATGGTTCCGAGAACTATATATATATATAAATCTGTCATAACACACTCACACATACACTGTACTACACTGTAGTCCGGAAGTATATAAAAATCCCAAAAATAATTTTTATCTGAAAAATGTTCAAGAAAAAAATGTTTGCTTTATATTTCTGCAATTAGCATTGTATTAGAGCAAGTCGTTGGAGTCGTTTACGAGTAAAAATCCCCCACCACACTCCACCCAATAAAAACAAACTCAAAAGCCCTATTCTGTAAAGCCGCACTTCCGGTTAATACATTTTCTTCAAATTTGGGATTTTAGCATTACTTCTCTAACGTATATTAATATTATACAGGTGATAGAACCATACATTATATTGAAGTGGTACTTTAAAGGAAAGCTTAAACCTACTGTCAAAACTATTCAAACAAATTTTCTTAGCCAATTTTTTGCATTAAAAAGTGATGGGCCTAAGTAAGAGGAAGTATTGTTATCGTGGCAAATTTTCGATATCGAGTTTTCACCGGAAATATCCGTTTTGAGGTCCCCCGAGTCAAAAAAAGTGATTTTTAGCAAATGGTCTGTGTGTGTGTGTGTGTGTGTGTCTGTTTGTGTGTGTGTATGTGAACAGCATAGCTCAAAAATGAAAAACGGTAGAAAGTCGAAACTTTATATCCTCTTTAGGTATCACTATGGGATCTGACAGGACGTTATCTGTCAAAACTCCTCTACCGGAAGTACCACTTTACTTGTTGGTTTCTTCACCTTTTTGCATTTTTCTCAAAAATGTCTCCGCCAATTTTCTTCAAACTTGGTATATCAACTACACATACAAAGAGCTACAACTTTGGCATAGGTTTTCATCTAAAGTGCTATTTCAGTTTATTAAATAAATTCTATCATCTAAATAATGTTAATTAGAATTGAATATTTTGTTGAAATTCCGATTTAAAAAAAAAAAAAAAAAAAATTGGGTTAACCGGAAGTGCGTTTACATTATCACTTTACTAAATGATTTTTTCACTTTTTCGCGATTTTCTCAAAAATGTCTCCGCCAATTTTCTTGAAACTTCCTATATAAACTAAACATATAATGACCTACAACTTTTATTTAAAACATTTCTCTGGCAAAATTCATTTAAGGGCACTTTTAGGGGGGGAGGGGAGGGATTATGTTTTTCTCTAAAGTGCTATCATAGTTGATTATAAAATTCTACCATCCAAACAGAATTAATTAGAAATAAATAGATGGCCAAAATTCGGAGTTTTAAGAAAAATTAGTAAACCGGATGTGCCGCTTTTACTGGAGTTTTTTTTTTTCAGTTTTCGACGAATTTCATTAAATTTGGTACACAAACTATAAAATTTATCAAAATATAATTTTGAGAACTGGAGTAAGAGGAAAGTTGTTTGAGTGTTTCATACCAGATTTTTTTTTTAAGTATCGGAAAACGAAAAATATATTTCCGGTTGGTGGATTTTTTCCCGGAACTTTCGTGTCAAATGCGGTGGTTAGTACTTAAAATGGAATACTAAGTTTGAACTTCTTTGTTCACACCTATACATACAACATACTTGCACATTATAGAAACACACCTACATACACACCATTTGGTTAAAAACTTTGTTCGTTCTCAATGTGACCATAAAACATGGATTTCGAAAATTTGGCCTACACTTGGCAATACTTCCTCCTAACAAGCACGTAAGACAAAGTAAAAGAAAATTGGTGTGAAACACTCATACGTCTTTCTTTTACTTCACTTATATACACAGTTGTTATACAAAATATATTTTTTTAAATTTCTAATTTTGCTCATTATGTTCTAAAATAAGTATACACATGATGGTGGCGGTGAGGGGGGTGGCAAATGCCAACCTACCAACAGAGGCAGTGATTATACATTGTAGAGTGCGCCAATAATCAACAAACAAATTTAAATGTTAACGTCTCAGTTTCCTCAGAACAACTTAAAAAAAAAAAAAAAATTTTTTTCAGATAAATATTACAAATAAAAATGATAGATTTATATCTTTGCAATTATTATTCCAAGTTTAAAGAAAATCTATATAATGTTATCGAGAAAATTTCAAAAAAACCTAATTTATAACCAAGTTTGAGTTTACCGCGACTTTTCGTTGTTGAGTTTGTGTTAAAAAAACACGCACACACAAACTAGTACTAGTACATAAGAGAAATAAAAATAAATCATATTCAATAAGTCCAGCAGTTAAAAACCAAAATAATTAATATATTACTACCCTAATAAAAATTATTATATGTCTGATAATAATAATATACTTAAAATAAATAATTTAATGCCACAGTCTGGACACTTTGTTTATACAAGGACAACTCATTCAGTGATAAGACGTTTATCATCTACTTGTAATAAGTAGTTCGTTCTAATCCCTGTTTTATTATTTATTGCATACATTATTTCAGATTTTTGGAATTCAGTTTTCTTGGAAATACTTGTTTTTGAGTCTCTCTGAATTGAAATTTAGTTCTCTTTTTTTTTTTAAATTTCTATTTTTAGATTGTGTTAGAAATCTTTGTGTGAACGGCACGACTATAAAAAAAGAAGTATGTAACACCTAGACAACTTTCTCTAAATTGCATTAATTATACTTTCAATACTTGACACATTTAGTTCTAAGTTTTTAATTTATATTTAGTTTTTAATTTACATTTAGTTGGCCATAAATGCAAATGTTTGGGACTATACAGTACCTGGTTTTAAAGGAAGTTTTATCTGAATTGTATGAAAGCGTTGTGTGTCACCCCTCATTTAACGGGATTTTGAAAGTCCACAGCCTAACTATCCCCAGACCCTTTTATCCCCCTTTTTTTATTATTATGAAATTCATAACTATACAGACAGTATAACAACTGAATTAGATAATAATGTGATATATACAGGATGAGAAAACTTGTTGGGAGATGCCAGATGGGGTAGCGGCGTTTTAGTCTTCTGGGAAGATTGTGTGTGGGTTTATTGGATCAGGGAATTAGGATGGTTGGTCGTAGAGTAATGGCATTTTTTTGTAACCTGTTTTTATTAGCTGATGGACAAAAGGGATTTTGAAGACAGAATGAAGAGGATACATTGGAATCATAGAACGGGCCATTGGTAATTCTTCTGACGGTTGTGGACTATGTAGTAAATGCTTTCGGGGGTTGAACAAAAGAGAAATACTTTGGTTGAGTTAAGTTAGACCTACTGAATATTGTTTGTATTAATTACGCATAATAAACACTGCAAGGACTTTACACTGTAATATTTTAGAGTGAGTGTATGGTAGCGAGAAAAGAGAGTGACAGACTGACTGGCAGAGTGACGGTGTGAAAAAAAAAAGTTGAACGTTGACGATGACTCAATGAGTGAGAGCGAAAGTTAGCCACCCTTTTTATATAGGCGGCTGGACTAGCCCCTACTCTCTTTAACTTTTCCTTTCAGTACCCAGATGCGTTCCTAGGTTTGGGTCCCCTCTACTAGCTTGAGGTAAGCAGAAATGCTGTAAACTTGAGGTGCGAGAGTGATTAGTTCCCTGAAGGGTGATTCGGTCTATTACAATTGGAAAGATTGAATGCTTGGTTTAACCCAAAACCTCATATCCATAAGGGGACTTTATAATAGTGTTGTGGATAAGTTTTTTTGTTTTACAAGAAAGTTTAGAGCGTCATCAAGTAGTCTCGAGAAAAGTTTGTATCGTCTGTTTAGTTCAAGTCTCTACTCTCCCTCCCATCTTCCTCCATGGACCCACAATACCGACAGTAGACAAACTCCGATATTTTGGAGTTTTCAAAAGACTCACATGGAATCCACTCACAAGATTAGAAAGACATGAACCCCCCACACACTCCCACAAAAAAGACAAAACAATTTTCCCGGAAAAATTGTCCAGTAGAGGCGTAAATCCATTGTTCAGGTAGCATCACCATTTTTATAGAAAATAACCAAAACTCAGCAACTTATTCTATAAATTATACGAATACATATCAAACCTTTTCAAAAATTTATTCGAGGTCGAAGTATAGATAACTGTGTGTGTTAATTACCTCATGTAAGTGTTTCAGCTTTTTGATAATAATAGTAGTGTTCTTAAAGTGGACATTGCTCTAATAATTCTAAATAACTTTTTAACAGCTTGCATAATACTGTATAATGATAAATACACTAAGTATAAATGATGCTAACAAATATTATCGTAAGATAGATAATATGTTTATTTTAAATATTATTTCGAAAGTGAAAGGTGTTCTTGATTCATATTTTCTCTTACTTTCCTCTAAGCGGAAGTATTGCGATCGTGTCACATTTTCAAATTATGTTTACACCGGAAATACATGTTTTGAGGTTCCCTGATTAGGGACAAAAGTGCTTTTAGCAGCAAATGGTCTGTGTATGTGTGTGAACAAAATATTTCCCAAACGAAGAAATGCAGGAAGTTTAAACTTGGTATTAAGTTTAGGTATTGCTACAGCATCTGATACAAAGGTTGAATATGTGGATAGGTCCGCAATGCTGGATAACATCTGGTATTTTATCCGAGGTAGCAGCATATTCCTTTTGTTCCTGACCGCTTTCGGATTCTCATCCATCGTCAAAGCAAATTCACCAAGTTTGTGTAGAGAGTTCATTTCAACGTAATGTTTCTGTTATACTCACATTTGTTGGTTTGTTGGCTGCATATATGTTCGGGAGGTTATTCGAATTATTTACAAATTTAAAGACAAAATTGGTTTAATTTAATCTATTAATTATAAATTAATTATAATGCCATTTCAATACAATAACCTCTCGCACATATATACAATCAACAAACTAACAAGTGTGAGTGTAACATAAACACTGCGTTCAAGTGAACGTGAAATTGGTGAATTTGCTCTGACGATGGATGAGAATCCGAAACCGGTCAGGGACAAAAGGAATATGCATGCTACGACGGATAACATACCAAACGGTCCGAAGGTTCCTGACAAAATCTAATCAAAGGGAAGTACGACTTTATTGAATGATTTTTTTTTTCAGTTTTTTTTTTTTCTTTTGACGATTTTATGTGAATTCGTGTACTATCCTCACACACACAAAAATACCAATCACTTTATCTGAAATCCCGGAAAAATTAATTTTTTGGAGGGATTCTGTGGGTAAAAGTAGTGCTAATCTTTTCTCCTAAGTTTATTTCTTCTCTTATTTCTCTTAAGTCTAATATATGGTTCTACCATCTATATAATATTTATATAAATTAGAAACATTGCTAGAATTCCAAATTTGAAGAAACTGGATAACCGGAAGTACAACTTAAAAGATTAGTTTAGATTTTTTTTTTTTTTTGTAGAAATTTTGTCGAAAACGACTATAACAATTTTCTTTAAACTTTGAATGCTTATTGCATAAATACAATTCTGTAACTTTTATTTAAAAGCTTTTTACAAAAAACTGATTAGGGTGATTCCGGGAGGCTGTTGTTAGTGGACTGGTCTAGTGGTTGGTTAGCGCTATCGCCTTTGGTGCGAGAATTCAGGTTTCGATTCCTGTGAAGATGTTTTGACCGAACATCGTGAGAAAAAAATGGGAAGGTACAGCTGGTAGCGCACCTAGGTAGCGAAGTTCCGAACTTATCCACACGCCCTCCAATAAAAACCGCCGCCTGGCTAGCCTTGGCCCTTCATGGGCTGTTATATCATTGCTTTAGTTGCGACAGGGCAAACAGGTTATACTCAAGTATAATATACATGATAACCACTTTTTTTCGATGGCTAGCCTATTTAAACGTTTCTAACACATTATAATTTTTCTTTTATAATGTAATTATTTCTAATAGCTAATCTAATAGAAATAGTCGGGTGAGTTTTTCACACCATATTTTTACTAATGTGTTAATTTTACAAATTTGTAGACATAATTGTTAAATTTAATCTACCATATAATTAATTATAATGCCATTTCATCCATTATAATCTCCAGGAGAAAGAGAGAGAGAAAGGAGAGTGAAAGAGACGGATGGGAAATTAAAATATTTCAAATTTTATGATAAATTAGAATCGGAAGAATTAGAAAAAAGTCGTATTCTGGACATAGAAATTGATCTAATTTTACATTAAAGGAAATATATATATATCTTGCGTGAATCACGCACACTACTTTCTGCAATATACAGTTATAAATCACAAATCAACTTCAAACCTTTAATCCTTATTAGACGTTTATTATCTTGAAAGTTATATCAATGAGAGAATCTAAACTCAATGAAAACACTTTTTTCTGAGGAAAGCCTAACATTACCCCTCATTACCCCCAAAACCACCCCCTAAATGAATTTTCACAGAAAAAAGTTTTACTAGAAGTGATAGATCTCTTATTTATTAATGATGGATAAGATTAGTGAGATTCGATCTTTTTTTAAAAATTAAAAAAAAAAACTTATATTTTTGCCAACGTTTCGGACAAATGTATTATATTGTCTCTCTCTCTATCAAGGCATAAAAATAAGAAATGTTAAAACTTCAAAAACATGATAACTTTACATTATATTTTTTGGAAAATAAATAGGTGGTGGCAACACTGCAACACCACAGAGAATAATGAACATATACGTAGTATTCATATGTTCACTATTCTCTGTGGTGTTGCAGTGTTGCCACCTATTTATTTTCCAAAAAATATAATGTAAAGTTATCATGTTTTTGAAGTTTTAACATTTCTTATTTTTATGCCTTAATAAAGGCAATATATTTGCCGAAACATTGGCAAATATATAAGTTTTTTTTTTATTTTTTAAAAAAAGACCGAATCTCACTATCCTTATCCATCATTTAAAATTCATTTAAAAACGGTCGAGAAGAATCTTCCGTCTCTTATTTATACTTAGTATACTAAATTTTAGTAAAATCCAGCGGTATTTTTATGGGACAAAAAAGTCGCAGAAAACTGACAAAAAAAAAAAGAATGAAAAAAGTTCAGTAAGCTAAATAGCTTAGTTGAGTAAACTAAAGAAAAAATAGTAAGCTAATATAGCAGTTTAGCACCCACGGAGAAAATTTTTAAATAAAAAATTGTAGCTCTTAATGTGTTTACTTGATATAACAAGTTTAAAGAAAATAGTTTTTTGAGAAAATCGTAAAAAAAAAAAATGGAAAAATTTTCGAGTAATGTACTCGAAAGTAGTATTTGAATTTTGACAGATAATTTCCCTTTGGATCCTATTTTGATAACCATACAGAATGTCCATTTTGCGATTTTTATATTTTTTTTACAGACCATTTTTCTAAAAATACTTTTCCGGGAATCAGAAGACCTTAAACGGTACATTTCCGGTGAAAACTTGATATTGGAAATTTGACACGATCACAATACTTCCTCTAAACCTGTAAGGGAAGGTAAAAAAAAAAAAATTATATATATACTTAAATATAAAGAAATACTCACCGGCAATATCCCATAATTGTAATCTGATGATAGTATTTGAATCCCAGTTGATAACTTTGAGCGCAAAATCCACGCCAATTGTTGCGCGATAATGTTGTGAAAAAAATTGATGGACATAACGTTTTATTATGGAAGTTTTACCAGTTCCCAGTTCACCGATAACTAAAATCTTATACAAGCATTCTTTTTTCAAACCACCAGTTGCCTGTAACAGAAAACAAAACGAAATCAAATAAATTAAATTATTTTAAAGTTGAAATTAATATTTTAAAAAAAAAATTTGAGATTAACAAAATAAACAAAAGATAAAAAGTTATTAAATTTTTTGGAGGGAGGAGGGAGGAGGAAAGAGAGTAAAATGAAGATGATTATGAAGCGGGAGATAAAATATTAGAAAAAATATACATGTTCACCTCCATTGAATTAGTAATGTGTATTGAAAGGAAGGTCTGTGAGAAATGTGTCTCAGGGGGGTGGAACGTGGTCTCCCCTGGTAAAAACTAGAAGACACTTGAGATTAAGAAGGTGCGGTTTCTCTTAGTTATATAATGTATGTCCTCTTTTCTTTTGAATATAATTTGTTTTTGTAACTAAATACTCTTAGTTAAGGTTATTTAGTTTGGTTTTGGAATTTTTAATAAAATATAAGTGATTTCAATATTATAGAGGTTTAAATAGGAAAACCTAATACAGTAATATGAACTACAACACTTTTGTGTGAAACTTTAGGTCCAAAGAAGAAACTCATTGCTATATTTATCCATAAAAAATCGCAGACAAACTGAAAAACTTCTGTTGGGAAACATATACACGGATACACGAAACATATACTCTTACTGCTCTAAACAACAATTATTATATAAACTGTCAATTTTCTTTAATACTATTTTAAATTTTACTTATTTGTCCTAACAAAATAGTATGATTACAACATTGTAGGCCAAAAGAGAGCGGCAATAATATTGAACAAACCAATCTTTGAAATTTAACTTTACAGATTCCTCCCAGACTTACCTTAAAACCTGTGGTTTTTTTTTCGGAAAAACGTTTCTAATAAAAGTGATAGGTTGATATCTTTACTAGCATTCCCAGAAAATTAAAAAAAATCAACTCAAAAACCTATTCTGTAAAGTCGCACTTCCGGTTAACCGATTTTCTTCAAACTTGGAATTCTAGCAATGCTTTAAGTGTTTCCGAATGTATATGTACTACGTATACAGTTAGTACATGAAGTTAAAAGAAAAATCGTTCGAACTGTTTTCCGAGAATATCGTGAAAATCTGGGGTAAAAAAAAAAAAAATTGATGACGCATTTCCGTTTGATGGGATGGATTTTGCACAAAACTTTCATGTCAGATAAAATATTTCCGATGAAAACACTCAATATCAAAATTTTGACACGATTGTAATTGTACTTCCTCTTACTCCAAGTAAAAACAGTTCAGTAATCGGTCGCACTTCCGGTTAACTTTTTCTTAAAACTTGGAATTGGACCACACGCACACACATACCTCCACCCATCTCAAAATATGTATTTCCGGTGAAAACTACGAACATTTATCAGGATTAATTAATACTTCCTGTTATAGCTATAAGAAATAGTAAAAATATAAATAATACTATAAACTACTAAAACTATAAAAAAAAACAAAAAAAAAAACTTTATTAACTTGAAAGAAATTAACTATATATATAACTAACCCAATGTTGTCCTGTAATTAAACTGCAATTATTTTCAATTTTTTTCTTATTATAAACCATAACTTTTTACTCTAACTAATATATCTTGTTTTAAAACGTATAACGTTAGTTATTTCTAAGGCTTTAGTGAAGAAGCTAAAAGGGTTATATAACAAACACAGGAGACGCAACTCCTGTTACGTAACTCCTTGAAAATATATTTTTAGGGTTATTTATTTATAGATGCATCAAATCCATTGATGGAGTGCATTGTAAATAAATATTAGGGTCGTGTCAAATTTTAGAAATTGAGTTTTTCCCGGGGAAAAAAATAGACTGCGTTTTTTCTGAGTGGGAGAATTTTTTTTTTTTTTTTTTAGCGAATGACCTGGTATATATGTGTTTGTGTATGTGTATGAATACAATCCAAAAAATAAAAAAATAAAAAAATAAAAATCGCAGTAAGTTCTTGCGTAACTTGATTTGGTACCGGTCATCCCCATCTAGGAAGATTTCCTCAAAATCCATCAACAGAAAATTTCGTCTTTACGGATTTTTTTTTTCCACTTTCTCGCGATCTTCTCAAAAAATAATTCTAACGATTTTCTTTGAACTTAGCATACCAAGTAAACAACCTGATGCCTATCACTTTTATTAGAAAACATTTTTTTTTTTCAAAAAAAAATTAATTTAAAAAAATTATGGGGGGGGGCGGTACTCTCAGGTTTCTCTTTAAAGTATTATGTTGAAATGTATTTTATGGTTTAAATACAGTTGTTCTAAAGAGAATATGAAATGTACCGAGTTGGAAGAAAATCGGTTAATTGGGAGTTTCATCAATGAGTGTTTTCGATTTTCCTAAAACAGCTCTAAAGATATTCCAAACTAAAATATCATTTTTTAGACGTTCTGGGGAAATCTGTGAAATTAATTTTACAAATTGTTATTGGGATTAAAATCTAGGCGCTGCCTTCTAGATTAGTTTTAGCTGTAGTACTTTTCTTTATAATGGTATTATTAGGATTTTTGCCAGGATATGATCCTAGAAAGCTAAGTTTCCACATTAATTCAAAAGGGAAAACTATTTTTCTAGCATATTTCATCACCAAGGGAGCGATTGTTAGATTCACGCAAAGACAAATCTCTGAAATGGAAATAGGTGTTGGGGATTCTGCTGTAAACAGTATATCTTTAAAAATGTATTTTTTCTTTTATCCCTCTGGCTGATTATTTCAAATAAATTAGAATTTAGATAATACACTATGTATTTTATATTTTCAAATTAAAAAAAGAATAATTAATATTTAACTCCATTGATTTTTTAAGGGATGTTCTGTCAATACCATGAACTATAAAAGTTCCTAGATAGACGAAAATGTCTCAGCCGGAAGTTGAGAAATCAATAGGAAAAAGTCGTACAGTATCATGTAAGTTTTTTTATCTGTTTTGGTCTCTTTCCAGGATCCCCATCTAACAGTATGAAAGCATCCCAAACTCTCAAAATCTATCTACCGGAAGTGAATTTATCCTCAATTTTTTTCTTTCATTTTTTTCGAGATTTTCTCGTATAACTGCAAGGATGTTCTTTAAACTTCACACCCTTCATGATTTTTTTTTTTCAAACAATTACTTTAATTTGAAACATTTTTCTGAAAAATTGAAATTGCAGATTTTTTTTTTTTGGAGAGTAGGGGGGCGATACTCTCAGGTATCTCTTTAAAGTATTATGTTGAAATGTATTTTATGGTTTAAATACAGTTGTTCTAAAGAGAATATGAAATGTACCGAGTTGGAAGAAAATCGGTTAATTGGGAGTTTCATCATGAGTTTTTTCGATTTTCTTAAAACAGCTCTAAAGATATTCCAAACTAAGTAAATAATGCCCATCCACACACACATACACACACACACACACACAATCTAGTGTGGCTCCCTTATGTTTATATAAACATATTGCTTATATTGGAAATATTATTTTAGTGTGGGGCTTAGCTATGACTCAATATTTAGTAAAAATACCGAGTTGGCAGTAAATTTGTTAATCAGCACTGAGAGAAAGTCTTATAAATTAAACCAGTTTTATAAATTGAACCAGTTTTTTGTTTGTTTAAGTTTATTTAAAATAGTTTTTTTTTTATATATCCACTTAATTGATAAGGGATTTATATTAGTTTTAATATTTTATAGAAATAATTTTAAATGAAACGTTTGAGAAAAATGTCTCTTTTAGTACTTATTTCAAACGCACAAAAATGAATATGACAAAGGCCAAATTCTAATGCGGAAATTGAATTAAACAATTTTCGGAGAAAAAGCAATTATATGTTAGTATACTATTTGAAACTGCGGAAATACAAAAACTCCGGAATACCTCGTATTCTATACTTGGTGGTAGATCTGAATAGTATTCCCCTGAAGTTGGTGTATCATCTTTTTCTTGTACATCTTCAGGTTTTGCTCTAGATATTTCTTCTTCATCAAACATTTTAACACTTTCCGCTTCATTATCTGATGATGGTGTTTGCGTAGTAACAGTTGATGATGATGCTATGGATTCATCTTGTGATGGTGTTGTTGGTATTGTCTTGTCACATGGTTTTTCTTTTGAATTTTCTGGAATGCTAAGCGGTTGTTCTGGTAATTCCGTTGGTGTTTCTAATGGCGGTGGTAGTTCATCTTCCATTGAACATAATGTCTCTTGCGAGGCTGTCATATCACTTTCTTCTTCTACAACTTCTGTTTTAACTTTGCCTTCAGTTTTCTTTTTACCTTTATATAATCTTTTTATCAATGCTTTTGGCGATTTACTACTACTACTCGTACTAAAACTTGTATTATCTATTTTAAATTTTCTTTTTTTTTTATCTCCTTTTAGACTTTTCAACTTTCCGGCACCTGGTTCAGACATGACTGTATCATTTTTCTTTTTAAACAAGCCTTTACTCAGGTAGTATACTTTCAGCTAATAATCAACCCCCTCTCTCTTTTTTTACTTACACTATGGGCACAAACATATATGGGATTACGTAACCTCATACCTCTAATAAAAATAATGTTTTTTTTTTTTTACTGGTTAAGACCCTTGAAAAATAAATATTCAAGTGATTCTTATCAATAATTAAAAATATTAAATCTAATTTTTGAAGTATTTTGATTTATTGAATTATAATAATTTCAATATAAGTAATTTTTTACTTATATCTGAGTAATGTAAAAAAAATATATACATATGGCCCTGATGTTGGTTTAAAATTACAACGGTTTCTTTCAGGAAGCTGATTTTTGCCATTAGATCGCAATGAAACTTAGAAATAAACTTATTTTTTTTAATAATGTAACAAAAAAAAAACCTAATAAATTCACTAGCTAGATTTAAATTTTTAAAAAACAATTATTTAATTATAAAATGATCGAAAATTATTCTTAATAATCTTAAAACTATTATTGGATAATAATTTTAACGATGCCTATACAAGCAAGCAAAACTACATTATTAATTAATTACTGCACCCACAGTAATCTAAGAAAGTAGAGAAACACTTTAGAAAAATAACTTTATAAAATTAATTACAAAATAAAGATTTTTATTGTCAATTAAATAAAAAGAATTATATGGTTTCAAAGAGTAGAAAGTCCATCAAACATGGGAGTGCTACCGGCATATTGACCGTGTTTCTTTAGTATTAAAACCATGCTTTTTTTATAATTCAATAATGTATTTAAACTGGTATGGCTAAGATTAAATCTTCAATTATACAGTAAATATTCCAAATTCATTTAATATTTATTACAAAAAAACAAATATTTTATAACCAGTAATTAGTAATAAAAAAAAAAAAAAGGTTTCATTGAAAAAGGAATAAAAAAAATGATTACAAATGATTACATAATACCACTCATGTGGTAAAAGTGCTATCAAATAAGAGCTACTACGTTACTAACACAAAAATTACTTTTCCACAATTTCATTTATAATTTAAGAGATATTAAATTTAAATCCGGCAACTATAAATTATTAATAAAAAAAAATAAAACTTACCATAACTTGATTTCTACAATAATTATAGCTGATCCAATAATCTTGGCATATAACAAATAAATAAAAATATATAAATCTATTATAACTTAAACACACCAAACAACCAAAGAATACGTGATTGAAATAGATTTTTTTTTTATTGAGATAAAACCCGTCTGATGAGTTTATGTGACCGGAAAAACAGCTGCACTGAACTGATACTGTGATAAAGAACTTGGTTGAACAAGTAGTTGACCAAATGTATGCCAGAGTGCACTAGTTTCTACTGAATTTCTTCATCTTGCAGGAGCGTTAATTTGGTGAACTAAAATCTTACTTTTATTTTATATTATTTATTTTTGTATAATTTTTCCAAATTTAGTTTATTAATTTTAATCAATTTTGTTTTTTTTGTCACTATAAACTTATTCATGACATAAAAAGTAGGGATTAAATGTAGGTATTAATGTTTTTATTCAGAAATAACCTATGGTAAGTGGTCAGAATATAATTAATTTAATTTTACTATAATATAATGTGATTTTTTATCGATTTTATTATTTAATGAAATTATATTTTACATGCAAAATAAAATTTTTATTATATAAAAGTGGTGTATAAAGATATGAAACAGAAATTAATGTATATAATATCATTACTAGATCATTATAAAGCATAGTCTCTCAAACTAAATGTATACTATATTGCAGAATCAAAAATTAAATACATTTCTTTTCAATTAATTTTCAGTATCAATTTATCGTTTAGATCTTTAAACAAAATTAATTATGCTTTTTTTTTTTTTTACAAAACAAGATATTAAATAATGACTATTGTACCAATAACACAGAACCAATCTTACTCTCAAATTTGGTATACCCAATTGACTATAACTATATTAACAAATTTAGAATTTTATTTTTAAACTTAAGTAATAAATCAAATTTTTAATTAAATTAAACAAGAGATTGAAACAAATTCGTTTTTTAAAATATTTTACTTATTTACTGATTGTTAATAGAACCATTCATTCTTTCATTACGCTTCAAATCATCAATAATCGTCACTTTTTATAATAAGTTTATGTAGAAGAGTTTATGAAAAGATTTTATGATAAATTCGAAAATATTTTTTGTAATATCAATGTAAACATTGGTTAGTTTGATTGGGGCCAAAGAAGAAACTTTTTATCTTTTAAAAAAAAGTTACATTGGTGTTACAACTCATTTTTTAGCTTATTTTTTGTAATAATACTTTTTGATAAACTTTTATCAAAGTTTAGTTTTTAAAGCTAACATCTGAAATAACTTATGTGGATAATAGTTGTAATTATTTTTATAAAGAAATGATATTTGCTTTTATGAAAGAAATTAACTATAAATTCTATTAAATAAACAAGAACCTATTAGAATTCATTAATGCTCGTATTTATATATAAAAAATTGAAAATAAATATGTTAAAAGGTACAATTAAAAAATCTATAAAACCTATATAAAAAAAATAATCTTGAATAATAAATAATTTATTGGGTTAAAATGGATATTTTAATGAAAATAATATTGAGATTTTTCTTGGATATTAAAAGAATCAATGATTGTAGTTTATTTTATTACAATGATTGATTTGATCATTAATCTATGAATTTTTTATTAATTTATACTGTTTTCTAAAATAAAGTATACTTTGTGTGTGGTGGTTGGTTCCGCAGAGCTGGAAAGTATCAGAGACATTTTCCGTGGTAACCTGCTTTATTTTGTGGTCATCGACGTTCGCCCATCTTCAGGATGCGTTTGTCGTCAGACAATTTGACAACACAGACTTGCACAAAGCAAATACAGTTTACACACATATTTTATCTTAAAATATTACAACTTGAATTTAGAAGAAAAATTTGTTAATATTTATGTCTTCGCTAAACGTGCCTCAGGAGTGCATCCATCAAGACATGGATGCAGGACCGATCAAGGGAATGGTGGGTCAAAAACTCCAGGCCAGCGGCAGGCGGAAACGTTTATTTATAGCCACTCGCCCAAGCTAACTGTGGAATTACTCCAATTAGGCCGGTCGGCCATAAGGATAGCGGTCGGCGTTCTCACTGGCCATTGTAGACTTAACAAGCACATGCATCGCATGGGCCTAGCAACGGATAGCCTGTGTAGGTTTTGTCAGGAAGAAGAGGAGACGGGGCTACACGCGGTACGTCAGTGCGAGGGGCTGGTCTGGCTAAGGTACCGCCTCTTTGGTATAGAGAAGCTGGTGCCAACGAGCCTCAGCCAGGGCCCCCTCTCGGACCTATTAAGTCTTTTAAGGCAAGCAAGACTCGAGAGGGTGCTCTGAGGGCAGGTGCTCTAATTGACCACCTGAGAGCCCCCTCCCAACTCCACATTCCGGTAAAGGTCAGGATCGGGGAAGGGCCTCCAACTAGGGAGGTGCCACAATAGATCCATGGGGTGTCGCGGTGGCGCAGGCTGAAGAGCCAATCCCCCCGTTAGAATCTAATCTTCGCTAAACAAGAATATTTTAAATATTTAACTAATAAAACTAAAATTATTGATAGCTTTTTATTCTGATTTAATAGCTTGCACTTTTATAAATATATGGATTAACTTTTTGATAGCATTTATTTCCATTTATTTATTGGTCTCCATATTAAGGATAAAAATATTATATTACTTTATTTTATTATACTTATTTGAGCCTACGCGACAGTCCTATAAGAGTCACAGATGTCCAAACATAACTAAGAAAGCAGGTTCGAGGGGAGGGGGGTAGTCAGCCCCTATTTTTGGTATTTAACTTTGTTGAATTCAGATTTATATGATAAAAATTTTAAAATAATCATTAAAAAATTGAAAGAAATTCTTCTAAAAAAATAGCTGTGAGGACATTTCTATATTTTACACTATTTCTTTATTTCTTTAATTTTTATCTGGCAGAAATAACAATATCCACCAGCTGACTTAGTTGTTACTGCTGCTTTCCAGATTGGTAATTTATAATGGTTATACACTGCAGCCATTCTATCTGAGCCATTATAACTAGGCCTGGCGGAAATATGCATATATATATATATATTTTTTTTTTTTTTCAAGAAAGCTCAATCAACCTATATCTTTTGCCTTTTTCTCTGGAAAAGCCGAAAGATGCCGAAATTGTTTGTTTGTTATCAGTTGTTAAAAACAAAAAAGTAGGTACGATACTAAAGAGAATTTGATAAATTAATCTTTGTTAATCTGCCTCCGTTTCTAAGTTTTATCGCTTATTTATCAAGTATGAAATTTCATTTTCTCCTAATTAATTAACCTAATCCACTAATGAGGATGTGTGCCACGGCCGGGATTGAGGTCATTCTCAATCTCATACCGCTCCACCTGGTGGTGGAAAGGGTGGCGAAGGGAGCTCTCCTTAGAATCTCTAGAGAGGACGTGCGGGATAAAACTGTATCCTATGTTATCAGGGCTAAGCTCTAGGGAGCGAATATTTCCTTCTGTCGGCTCCCTCCCCTGGAACCTTCCTAGGGGCAGTATGATTAAGAAATATAGTTTCGTTAGAAATTTTTCTTCGAAGCTAAGTACGAAAAGGGAGTGGAGCGAAGGATCCGCCCTGGCCAGTATTAGTAAGGATGCCACTAAGTGTTATACAGATGGGTCTAAGACTCTCGAGGGAATCGGGGAGGGGTGTTTGGGCCTAGAACCAAACACTCGGAACCCATGGGCACGTTTTCCAACATCTTCCAGGCGAAAATTCACTCTCTTGGAAAGTGCGTTCAGTTTAACCTCGATAGGGGATATCAGAACAAGGAAATAGTTATCTTATCCAACAGTCAGACTGCCATTAAAGCACTGAGCAGTTATCAGTACTAAAATGGTTTGGGAATGCCTAGATAAGCTTAACGATCTAGGTAGAAGAAATAAAGTATCCTATTCTGGTTGCCGGGACATGTCGGCATGGAAAGTAATGAGGTGGCCGACATCCCGGCAAAAGAAGGCGCTGTACCTCCTCTCTTGGGGCCTGAGCCCTTCTGCGGTGTCAGCGACCAGGTATTCTTAGAAGAAATCAAGAAAGAGGGGGTGGCGAAAAGAGCTCGTCTCTGGAACACTCTCCCGGGACTGAGGCAGGCCAAGGTCTGTCTGGGAGGCTACAACCAGGAAAGGTCGAAGGCCTGCATCAGTCTGAGTAAGAACAAGATCCATATCCATACGGGATTTCTTACAGGGCACTGCAGACTCAGGGGACACTTGAGGAAGCTGGGCCTAGAAGATGATGGCACATGCAGATTCTGTGGGGAGATGGAGGATACTCCGATACATCCCCTCACAGACTGCGACGCTGTCATTCAAAGAAGATTTAATAGCCCGGGTTGTTACCAGATAGGGGAGGAGGAAATACCCACCCTAGAACCCTCCAGGATTCTTTAGGGAGCTCAACCTGGAGAGAGAGATGAGCTTGCTCATCTACGGCACTAGAGAATGTACAATAAACCTAATCCACCATTTCATTATCTCTACCTTTGTTGGCTTTTCCAGTTATAACCATAATACGACCCTCTGAGACGATACTGGGCCATACAGGTTTTCTTGAGAATACTGACGTAATAATGGATTTTTGAAGCGGCTCTCTTTTTATTAACAGTCCTTCTTAACAAATCATACTGTTAATTTTGGAAGAGCTTTTAAACACGTAGTGCTAAATTTTGAAATAATAATAATAGTAAGTAATAAAGACCAGAGCGATTATTAAAAAAAAATAAAGCAGTTAGTTATGGGCAGAAATAAATTAATTTAAGGAATTTAAAAAAACACTATGCAATAAATGATGACAATAAATTATATTTAAAACAAATCTTTACATTTATAATGTCAAAAGATTGGCACAATCTCACCAGTAGATCGATTAAATACTTTAATGTAAATTATTTTAATTTTGTATTGATAGTTTCCTTTATGCCTTATACAGAGTATAATACATGCTATCACATTATACAAATGAAAATAATGTATATATACAATAATTGATTTTAAAATAACATTGAATGTCAATTTTTGTAGAAGAATGTTATACATAAACTGAATGAACGTGAATCTATGGCAATAATAAATAAATAAATAAATATAATAATAATACAAGGAAATATTCATTCTTTTCACTTATTGAAACTCGAATATTTACGAGTTATAAAACAAGAGGGAAATTCTTTAAAAATATATAATTCAAATTATAATAGTGAGTCCAAATGTATAAGTTTGTTTAAGGTATTGTTTATTAACGAACCGAAGAATTTCATAAAATAATTTCCCCGCGCTCTAAAGAGAAAAGGCTGTAAATTAAAACCGTTTAAAACACAATAGCACGAAATAAGGACTGGCAAAACGATCCTTAATGGGAAACATTTAAAAAGAATGTGGAAAATCACACGGAGACAAGCCGATCACAAGGACATCTAGGATTAGCAATTACTGATGGTGATATTATCGAGACTTGCCATGATCATTCAGAATTTGCGTGAGCTTAAAATTCGTATCGCCTTGCTACTCAATACCCACAAGTCCCAAATAGCTTTCAGCTCGTATATTATAAACAATTCTAGTACGAGGAGTTCTTGAGTAGACATTATCAAGGTTTTTTTTTTGTTTTTCTAGGCTGTTTTTGAACAATGAATCGGCAAACTCATATCTAATCATACTTCTTTGTGTGATGCACGCAACAGAAGTGTGATGACCCACTGATGAAATAGAAGCTCAGAAAGAAGATTGTTTCCGTTTTGTTCATAGTGAAATATACAATATACTCGTATATAACATTAATTGTATCAGCACTTGATAGAGAAAGCTCTACGATATAATGCCTTAATAACAGCAATAAAAACAATTTTTTTCTTTCTCATCCAGAAACTATATTTACAATTAGCTATATTTACTTTATTTTCATTGTGGATAAATTAGAAATGCATTTAAAATGAACATAATTTTCCTACAGTTTTCTATTGTAATACCTACTAAATTATGTAGGCAAGTCAAATTTTAACAGCACAATTCTAATTTTGATATAAATATTAATTATCGCATTATACCCTAACTAATTGACAATGACATTGCTTGATAGCAATTCATGAATACTATCTGCAGTTTTCAAAGCAAATAACAGTCTTATCTCAGCGAAGGAAGTTTTATGAAACTAATTAGGAAAAATTAATCTTGAATCACTGTTGGCTGATGCAGTAGCAGAAGCAGATGCGTGTCCTCTTCCTCTTGAACCAGCGTTCGCAGAAGCTTTTCCAGAAGCTGTACTATGAATTCCTGATAATACTTGAGCACTAGACTTTGCATCAGCATTTGCACCAAATACTTCATCAATAGCACTATCAAGATTTGTACTACCTCCAGATTGCCCACTGATACCCCCATTTAAACTACCTCCAAGGTTAAATCCACCTGAACTTCCACCGCTAATGGAACCAGCATTGGCACTTCCGCCTCCTTGAGATGCCGCATTACTAAGAGATCCGCTTCCAAATGAACCACTTCCTCCACTGCTGAAGCCACCTTGTGCGCCACCACCAAAACCAACATTTCCATTTGCTGCAACGTTACTGTTAGCACCACTGAAACCTCCACCTGATGTGCCAGTGTTTGCCTGTGCTACAGCATTACTCTGCGAGCTTCCTCCACCAAACGATCCACCACCACTGTGAGAACCAGCTACTGCATTACTATTAGCATTACTAAATCCTCCACCGAATCCTCCAGAATTTGCTTGAGCACCTGCATTACCCTGAGCTCCGCCTCCAAATCCACCTTGAACACCTCCAACAAAGCCAGCATTTCCTCCTGCGACTGCATTGCTATTGGCATTTGCTCCCGCCGATTCTGTTTCGTATACCGGTATTTCAATGGGATGATGATGGTGATGATGATGATGATGATGAGGTTTGACCTTAACTATATGAATAGTTCCACCTCCTCCTCCGCCATTTGCTGCATTAGCCATGGAAGATGCTGAACTTCCGCCTCCAAAACCTGAACTACCGCCTCCAAATCCTCCACCCCCACCAAATCCTATGTGTCCGCCAAATCCTCCACTACCCCCAAACCCTCCACCATTACTTCCACCGAATCCCCCACTGCTTCCAAATCCCCCACTACTTCCAAATCCTCCACTACTTCCAAATCCTCCACTACTTCCAAATCCCCCACTACTTCCAAATCCCCCACTACTTCCACCAAAACCTCCATTGCTACCGCCGCCTCCTCCATTTGCCGCTGCAGATGCGGCTGCTGCACTACTTGCACCTCCACCCCCTCCAAATCCTGAATTAGCCGAAGATGCAGCTGCATTTGCTGCACTTGAGCTTCCAGCAAAACTGTTTGCTCTGTTAGCAGAAAAACCGAAACCAAGTGGTCCGAGATTTGATCCAAAACTGACACTGTGAGAATTAGAACTTGCCCCTCCTCCAAGCACGCCTCCAATTAAGTTTCCCAGCAATGTTCGTTTATCACGACCTGTAAAATAATTAATCGATTAATAATAAAGAAATCGTATAGAGAAATTATTTTATTAAATAGAAGGTAAAACTCTTAAAATTTGGTACTATCCTAGTTCATTTATCGCATGACTGATAGTACTATAAACCAACCTAAGTGTTGCAGAAGTTACATTACGGCCCGTGTCTCAAACCGAAATTGAGAATTTGTCTGGACATTGATTTATGTAAGAGGACCGCATAGGAGGAAATTTTCAAAATGAATTATCACCAGAAATTCATGTATTAACTATCCTATGCATGAAAACCTTAGATTGAAATACTCTAATAACATTCCAACAATTCAAAAGTTCAAATAACAATTTTTTTTCAGTTTTGTATATAGAGGAAATATAATTAGAATTCCTAGTACTTAGCAAGCATTGCAATGAACACAAAAATAAAATCATAATTTAAAAAATAATGTTTACTAAGACTTCCTGTAAAGTCGTTCTTCCGGTTATCCCAGTTTCTTCAAAAATGAAATTTTAGCTTTGTAATTAATGTTACCTTAATATTATATCCCGAAAAAATCTGATTTGAACACTACTCACTTTCTTTTATTGCAGTTTACAAAATTGTAATTGACAAATTTTATAGTTAGTATACCAAATTTGCCTGCAAAGGATATCTTCTACTGCATGCATTACTCGGGGAGCAGCGATCTCACGGATTACCACAGCTCAATACTCTACAACACTTGGTCTGAACAGTTCGTGCTTTAAATCGCCATTAAAGGCCTAATGAATTTTTTAGATGTTTTTAAATGTAATAATAAAAAAGGATTGAAAATAAATTCAGATCTAACAAACAGTTCTAAATTTAATGAATGATTCTCTTCAAATGAGAAATATAATATCGTACGACAACACTAGTGATTTAATCGCCCTGAATGTTTAAGTAAATATATCATATTTGATATTATGATATCTCAGAATACTTTAAATACCAGCCAAAAAAAATCGCTGGTAATTAAAGTAAACATACGTATGACCCGGTTTGGACAGCGAACGTCACAGTTAGGCAGAAATAGGCACACAGTAAATTCTGATGCCCGATTCCTAGCGAAGTACTTGCCGTAAAAATTTCGATTTTGTTAAGAGTGATTTGTATAAAACAAGGAAAAAGAAAAGAAAAACTAATTCTAAAGTTTCAAATAGATTTTCGAATAATGAATGACTAAACCGGTTCTTATAATTAAACAATTTTACTAAAGATTCGTGAAATAAATACTTATGGAATCGCCGGTGTCTTTGTTGATTTATTTTATGACGATGAGAATTAATTTTTCTACTTTAATGTGTTTATTCAAAGATAAAAGATTTAATTATGTTCAGCAATTGTTTATATATCAAACAATAATAAAATAAAATCCAAAAAGATATTCATTTTTTTCATTAATGGTGATTAATTTTTTAATTACATTACGATAATATATATGTTTAATTCATCATAATAATTACATCTAATAACATCAAAAGAAAAACAAGTTTTCTCTTTTTTCTATTAACATCAGATATAAACAATAAATCAATATCATTAAGCATTTATTACCAAATAAATAAAAGTTTGCCTTGTACTTTTTATGCTTAAGTTATGATTTATGATTTTTAGCAGCTAGAAAAAATTCTAAGTAATTTTTTGTGATTATAATTAATACTTTATTTCTAGTTAAAATATTTTAGGAATAAATAATGAGATGGGCTTAATAATACCGCCGTATTTAAAAGCAATTCTGAAGCAATAGTTCCATTTATGGCTAGATATAGTAAAGTAATGCCTCTTTTTTCCAACATTAGGTGTTGGAAGCACTTACTTTACAATTTCATTTATTAAACTTATATCTTTATTATGGCTCCCGTGGTAGCACGTGCATTCGCCAATCGTATCTTTTTAAAGAGACTTAGTATTTCGGAAAACGATACCGTCTCGTAAAGATTTCAGACGCTGGCTCTTCTTCTTGCAGAAATCGGAAACCCAGCCAAATAACTGTTTCCAAATGGTTATACATAGTGCGTTCCTAATGAAACCTGCAAAGGCTACCTAACCTTTGCCCTTGCAACGCGTAGCTTTTTAAAGGCCGCAGGGTGCTGTAAAATGATCTTCTCGCACCTTGTTTGAAATCAGATTCAAAGGTTGGTTTTAGAATAGATAAAGAACTAATTGGCCTGACCGAGATGATTAAGTCATAAATATTTTTTTTTTCAACTTTGTAAGCATTTATAGGCATAACTTTTTTAATTAGAAAACACTCTGAATTGAATCTTCCCCGCTTTGGAAATTGTAGTAACAAAACTTTACCCACGTTTCCCCATCTATTCATTCATTAGTAAACTTCCAAAAACTCGAGTTAATGAACAAGTTCCCCAGCATCTTCAAGACGGAAATTCACGCAACTGGTAAGATTAACCTCAAGAGGAATTATCCAGAATCAGGAGATTGTTATCCGAAATTCAGTCTGCTATTAAAGCACTGGAGTTCATGTTTTCAGGAGTAGACATGCCTTGGCAACTTATTGCCCTGGGCAGAAATATCAGAGTTAACATCTTTTGGCTGCCATAGCATGCTAGTGTAGAAGATAATGAGATAACTTTAATCTCTGCTGGGCAAAAGTTCAGTAACCCAATTAATGGAGCCGGAATTCCTTTTGTGGAATTAGAGTTTTGTGATTCAAGAAAAGATCAGTTATGAGGAGAAAGTTGAGAGAACACAGCTCAGAAGGTTCTTCTCCAGGACTGACGGAAGATGGGACTTTTCTGAGCAAGAATAAGACTTTGCTTGCCAACAGAGTTATCCATTATAAATTCAGTGGATATTTGAAGAAGCTGGGCCCAATAAAACGCGATAGTATTTGCAGTTTCTGTGTAGAGATATATGAGACTTCAATATATCTGCTGAAGGATTTTATCCAGAGTAAAATTGGAAGAAAGGATATAAGCCGGGTATTAGTGGAGACGATATCCTTTTTTTTAAACCTTCCCAAACACTGAAATTTCTCAGTGAAATAGGTTTGGAAGGAATGGTCTTCTCATCTTGGCAACCAGTAGGAGGGATGCAGTAGATTTCTAGAGGTCACAGTCATTATATTCCCCTCCCATTAAAAAAAAAAAAACAAATGCAACAGACATAAACAATTTTCTACAAAAAAAAAAAAGAAGATAATTTGCGCACCATTAACGAGTAAAATCGAAAGTTTATAAAGATTGATGAGAAAATAATAATGCTATTAAAAGTTGTGAAGAAGTGATGATTCTATTGTTAGAATAGGAGTGATTATATATCTCTCGGCCTTGAACTTGAAGTAGGAAATCCATAACAATCTAAAGAAATTGAATTTGTTAAATAAAAATTGACTAAAATTACATTCCAGTTAGAAATATAGAAACAAAAAAATTTTTTTGTGGAATGACGTAGAATTTCTATGATAATTTCTACGCCTTTCAATTTAAATATTAATTATTATTATGCCTTAAATTTATTATCTTCAGAAATTTTGTTTTCCATGTTAGCTTTTCATTTTATAATCATAGTTTCGGGCATATTTTTTGTATGGAAGCTTTCTTGGTCTTGGTGCAGAGCGTAATATCGCAGGTTACACATTGCAAAGGCAATATATGCGTTTCAGTGTACTCTTTCGCTTTGAGTGAAACACTCACACAACTTTCTCTTACTCTTGTTAATAAAATTATATAAAAGGAGAAATTTCCTTTGAACTTCAAATTCTGCTCATTTGTCCTAAAATAAAATAGACTGGTGGAGGGGGAAGGAAGTACCATCCTACCAAACCCAAGCAGATAGGGAAGTGAAATGCACGCCAATTTACTTGAACCAACCTCCATAAATTAAAAAGTTAATGCCACAAATTCTGCAAAACAATCTAAAATATTTATTTTTTTATGTTTTAAATAAAAGTGATAGGCATTAATATGAATGTGTACGAAGTTTAAAGAAAATTGCGAGAAACTGGGGAAAAAAAAATTCAGTAAAATTGAAGTTCCGGTTGATAAATTTTGTTCGAAAACTTTGTGTCAGATCCGGTGATAATACATACGTAGACGGAATATGACATTGGTATTTCCTGCGACTTTTCATTTTTGAGATATTTCTTCACATACATACACACTACTCATATACAGCATTACTAAAAAAAAAAAAACACGGCCCTTAAATGAATTTTCCCAGAGAAATATTTCAAATAAAAATTGTAGCTCTCTGTATGTGTACTTGATATGCCGAGTTTTAAGAAAGTCGTCGGAGCGATTTTTGAGAAAATCGCAAAAAAAAAACAACTAGTAAAGTGATACTTCCGGTTGAGGTCATTTTGACAGATGGCCCACTGTTAGATCACATGGTGATACCTAAACGGAATATCTAGTTTGAACTTTCTACGATTTTTTGTTTTTGAGCTATGCTATTCAAATATTACACACACATAGACCATTTTCTAAAAACCACTTTTTTCGATTCAGGGGACCTCAAAACGGATATTTCCGGTAAAAACTCGATATCGAAAATTTTGGCACGATTACAATACTTCCTCTTACTTAGGAGTAAGAGGAAGTAAAAAAAAAAAAATCACAGAAAAGTTCAAATTTTAATTTACATTCTTCAGGAAATTGCGACAATAAGATTTTTTTCGGTAAACCGGAAGTAACAATTTACTGTACGCAGTTTTTAGTTTCTCTCAATTTTCACAAAAATATTATAAAATGTAATATTATAACTCACTGGAAACAATTTTGTTTCCACCACAAAATTCATTTTGTAGGGATTTCTGAGATTCAAACGCTATGACGTAAGGGCTTTTTATCAACTGTCATTTTTGTTTATAGTTTCGACCTTCACGTATATTATTATTGTGGGGAAATTTAATATTTAGCAAAAAAAAATTCCGTATTTCATGAAAATCAATAACAATAATTAGACTCTGGATGTTTTTTTAAAGTTTATCCCAACTTTTCTAAAAAAAACATTTCCGGTTATCCTTTAAACTTAGTATCTCAACTATACACCTGGGCTATTACTTTTATTTCAAACACTTTTCCAGATGAAAATTGAGTCCCAGTCTTTTGGGGAGGGGAGCAATGACCTCAGATTTCCTTCTAAAATACTTTTGAATTAAATCATGCTTTTTACTTTTTTTTTTTATTTAAAAAAATAAATAAATCTGGTGTGAAACACTCACACAACTTTCTCTTACTCCTGTAAGCACAATTATATTATATAAAATAACAAATTTTCTTTAAGCTTCAAATTTTGCTCATCTTTTCTAACATACATCATCATAGGATGGACGTGTAACCAGGTACAAAACCTACCATGGCCAGGCAGGTAGACAAGTGAGTACATTGTTGACCAGAAGAGCGCGCCAATAAGATTGAACCAACCCCTGCCTATATAACATTTGAAATTTAACACCAACAGTTCCACAGAACTATCAAAAAAGCTATTTTTTTTTTTTTTTTAAATATTCAAATAACGATGATAGGATTATATGTGTACTGTTAGCATTCCTAGTAAAGATTACAGTTGTTTTCGGGATAATTTAAAAAAAAAATTAAAAACTTATTCTGTAACTTGCATTTCCGGTTAGCCGATTATCTTCAAATTTGCAATTCTAGCAGCGCTTCCAATGTAAAACCATACATTGAATTGACGTAGTACTTTTGAGGAAATCTTTTGTTCCCCACAGAATTCCTCCTCCAAAAAAAAAAACACTTTTCTTGGAGAAACATATTTGTAGATAGTGTAAGAGGTTTAAAAGAGTTGGAGCCATTTTTTGAAAAAATCGCGAACAAAAAAAAAACAAAAAATAAATTCAGTAAAGTCGCGTTTTCGTTTGATGGATTTCGCCAAAAACCTTCGTGTCGGTTGTGGTGGGTAGTACCTAGATAGAATATCAAATTTCAGCTTCCTGCAACTCTTAGTTTTCAGTCCTACACCTGGTGGGATTTAAAGGAACTAAAAATTTAATAAAAATAATCCCCAATGATTGTTTCAAAAAAAAAAAAAGCTCAAGTCTGTTATTATTAAAGCTTTTCAATTTACTTAATTATATTAGGATTATTATTTAATAAACTATATTATATTAATATTTACCTGGATGTCCATTTGTATGTGATAAAAGTAAACAGATAAGTATAAAGCCCACATTAATAATACAATTATTGTATCTTCTAGACAAGGACATGTTTCAATTTCCAAGGATCGTCTTCACTGAACAGTAATGTGCCAATGTTTGTGTATTCCTTTAGTTTTGTTGTGTATATTATATCTCCCCTCCAAATGGCCCCTTCCATTCTTCCCCGGCACTTTTATAGTATAACTGCTTAGTTTTGGTTTTCCCAAACAAAACCCGCAGTTGGGAATTTTTTTGTTTCAATATATCCGCGCGACATATGGGGTAAATATACTCATAAAAATGACAAATGAGATTTATATGGCTATTTATATATATATAAAACTTATAGTGGGACTTGCTTCTAGATTTGTACTATTCTAGATCAAGTTACTTCCGGTAATTTTGTTTCTATACATAAATAAATAAACAACTGTCAATATCATCCTGTTTCCAATATCAACAATTTTTTCAAATACTTAGATATGCTATGTTTAAGTTATGAATCAATCAAGGACAAATTGCCTTCTCATCCTTAACTTCATTACATTATCATCTAAGATTTATTAAAGTTATAACTTGTTCGGGATTCCACCATGCTGACTTTAAAGATGTGTAAAGAATTAAACAGACAGGTTTGGGGGGGCAAGAATTTACAATATAGTCATTCAAATATTTGTCCGAGTTATGCTTCTAAAAGCCCTCATTAAAATGGTTTTACCTTCTAATGAGTGGTAAATACTTATTTTTAAATTATTTTCCCAATACCAGATTATCTTCTACTGATTAATGCAGGGTCCGACTTATGTTTACTTATAATATTGTAATTATCTCAGGTATTCTAATGGATGGCTCTAGAATGAATGCCTTCTTCTTAAAACAGGAGAGATCACTTCGTAATGCCTGTTGGTGAATTAACTACTAATTTTTTTAGGCTGAGATTATTTTACTTTCTTTTATATCCGGCTAGAGCAAGTATTGTGATCATGCTAAATTTTTCGAAATTGAGTATTCAATGGAAATTGAGGTCCCCTCAATTACGAAAAAATGTTTTTTAAAAACATGTTATTTTGTTTAAGTACCATCACCGCATTCATGATACGTACATCTTCAGTTTTTCATGATTTCCTCGATAACGGATCCAACGACTTTCTTTAGATTACATATACTATCTATAAACTTCGTACACAGACATAAATACTTAATCACTTTTATTTGAGACCTTTTGCCGGGTAAATTGATTTTTTGGGGTTATTCTCGAGGAATAATAAAACGTTAAACTTTCTTTAAAATTAAAATAAGAATTATTTTAGTTTAAACAAACAGATGAAGAATTGGCATCTATCCATAAGGACAAAATTGAGACTCCAGTGCTCATATATGGTTCTGAAGCCTATTTCTAAAACAGATGAACGTAATGTTTTAGTATTTGAAAGGAAAATCCTTCGTCGTATATTTGGGCCTTTGAGAGTTGATCAGCAGAGGTACAACCGAGAGCTTTATTCCGTCCTTAAAGAACCTAACATCTTAACAATAACTACTAAAATATCCAGACTCAGGTGGACAGGAAATGAGAATCTATATGGTACCAAAGAGGGCGGCCAAGGTTCCGTTGGGTCGACGGAATTGAAGTGCCGCTGCAGTGGACCGAGCTAACTGGCGAAGGCTCCTTGGGCAGGCCAAGATCCACTAGTTGGATTGTATGTAGCGCCTTTGAAGAAGAAGAAAAAGAAGCTTTCCTTAAAATGGTTTTTACCTTCTTATAATATTAAGGTACATTAGAAGGACTGGTAGAATCCTAAATTTAAAAAAAAAAAAAAAAAAATCGATTGACCGGAAGTGTGACTTTGCAGAATAGGTTTATTTATTTATTTTATTTTTTGGACTTTTCTCGAAAAAAAACGTAAAAATATCCTTTAATCTTGGAATGCTAACTGCACAAATATGAAACCTGATTGGTTGAAACATTTTTCGACAAAAAGAATTTGATTTTAATTAGTTCTGCGGAATTCGTGACGTTAAATTTCTTATCTATTGGACTATAATGTAATCATATTTCTGTACCTGCCTGGTTAGAAACATGTCCCTCCACCATCTCCATATTTATGTCAGGACCAATAAGTAAAAATTTGAAATTTTAAAAAAAAAATTGCCATTTTATATATAATTGGTAACAACAGAGAATATAAGAGAAAGTTGTGTGAGTGTTTCATGCCAGATATTTTTGTTGTTCCTTATTTTATTTCGGATAAGTTGGAGACCTAAATTCAAACTTGATTCATTGGTCATCATTTCTAAATTTTTGTTCTGAATAGTTCTAGATGACTGAAGGAATTATCTTCTAGGTCTTCCATCCTCCAAGGATGTTTCTCTAATTTGGATTCCAAATTTTTAGACAATATGGTAATCTTAAAAAAATGAAGAAGTGGATAAGTTGATCAAATTTGACTCCTCTCTTGGCTCCTCTTTTTATTGGTCCCAAACTTGCTGTTAGTTGGACAATTTCTTGAATGAATGGCGTTAGTTCTCAAAATTTAAAGAAAATCGTTGTAGTTACTGGTAAACCGTGGAAGCGGTATATTGAGTAATGAACTACTGTATTTCTCCTTCTGAAGTTTTACTGTCACCTATACATTAAGATTTGCTGGTAAAAAGAGAATTGAGAAAATTTCAAAGATCTGAATGCATTCTTTTACTTTCAAGAGCTAGAGAAAATAAAAACTATAATACCAAATGAAAATTTAATTTGGAATATAATAGCCCTCTTATTTTTCCAACTAAGAAAAAGTCGAATATATTTAACTAAACAATTATTCTCTGTTAAATTTAATAACTTCTTCCAGTAAACCTACTTTCTATATATTTTTTAAAATATCAAATTTTTAAATTACTCAATTTTTGTAAATTATGTATCTGTGTAATTTTACCTTGATATTTTGTTTAGTTTTATTTTACTACTACTACTACTTTTTATTTTTATGGTTCTATTGTTTTATTTGTAATGTTCTGTTTATACTAGCAATATTCTTATTTGTATATTTTTTTCTTTATAGATAGCCCCTGAAGAAGGTAAACAATGTTTGCCGAAACGTCGGGTTTGAAATAAAAAAAACACTTAAAAATATATGAAACTGTTATTTAAAAAGTTTTGGAGATAGTTTGTTATTCCTGGTTTCTCTACGATCGTGTGTAATTTTGATAGTTGAGTTATCAAGAAATCTATATGTATGGGTCCCCTGAGAAAGGTGAAAGTGTCTTTAGAGAATGGCTTTGTGAATGTGTGATTTGTGTGAACAAAATATGTTAAAAATAAAAATTGATTTTCTGCTTAAGTATATCAGACGATAAAAAGATTCCGGTCAACCGGAAGTGCGATTTTACTTCTTTTGTTTTCGCGATTTCCTTGAAACCGGCCCAAGATTTTATTCAAACTATACTTTATAGCGTATACTAATTAACATAGATATTTATTTGAAATAATTTTCTGTTTGGGGGGAGGGGTGTTCTCGAAGAGCGATATGATCACACTTTCTTTTTTTTTAGTGCTTTTTTGAAAAAAAAATCTGGTGTGAAACACTCACACAACTTTCTCTTACTCCAGTTCTCCAAATTATAATTGACAGCTTTTATAGTTTGTGTACCAAATTTAATAAGATTCGTCGAAAACTGAAAAAATTGTTCAGTAAAAGCGCACTTCCGGTTTACTAATTTTCTTGAAACTCGGAATTTTGGCCATGTATTTATTTCTAATTAATTTTGTTTGGATGATACAATTGTATAATCAACTGTGATAGCACTTTAGAGAAAAATAACCCCACCCCTCCCCCAGAAGTGCCCTTAAATGAATTTTCCTGTAGAAATGTTTCAAATAAAAGTTGTAGCTCTTTGTATGTGTAGTTGATATAGCAAGTTTAAAGAAAATCTTCGGAGCCATTTTTGAGAAAATTGCAAAAACTTAAAAAAAACAACTAGTAAAGTGGTACTTCCGGTTGAGGAATATTGACACATAACGCACCGTCAGATCCCATGGTGATACCTAAACGTAATATCAAGTTGAACTTTCTACGATTTTTCGTTTTTGAGCTATGCTGTTCACATACACACACACAGACACACACACAACACATACAGACCATCGCTAAAAACCACTTTTTTGGACTCAGGGGACCTCAAAACGGAATTTCCGGTGAAAACTCGATATCGAAAATTTGACACGATTACAATACTTCCTCTTACTAGGAGTAAGAGAAAGTAATATGAATTGATCTAATTAATATATTACTTAATAGAGAGAAATCAAATATGTTTAATAATTAATAAATTAGAAGAAAATCGGTTAACTGTACTTTACAGAGAGGGTTTTCCCTCTTTTTCGGAATTTTCTCGAAACTGCCTTCACAGATGCTGTTGATAAATTTCGTTTGCGCATTACACACTTCTAAACTATTACTTTTATTTAAACATTTTTCGGATAGTTCTTTTTTAAGTTAAAAGAAAGAATTTCATAACCAGATTTTTATTTGCTTTTCGCTGTTATTGACAGTTAAGGCATGCATTAATGAATATTACTTATGGAACTCGGCAATGGTATCTGAAAGCCAACAAAATTAACGCCAGACTTTCCAAAGCTTGTTCTAGAATGAATAAATATTAAAAAACTAAATTAAAAACTATGTAAAAAAAAAAACTAATAATGAATAAATCTTTTTCTGCTTTAAGAGCTCAATATAAAAAAAAAAAAACAGCAAAGCAAAACAAAAAATGCTATCTTGAATAACATTGAGTTGGCCGAAGTTTGATGTCAAAAGATTCTGGTCTTACGCAAAAAAAAAATTAATAAGGAGGAAAGTAATATTCTTAATACTGGGTTTTATGATAATGTTAGTGCTGATAATCCTCTTGAAGTCGTAAACGTATTTGCCACATACTTTGCTGACTCGCTCTTGAATAAGGTGTTTCCGAAGTTTACCTAATATTAATTACTCTAAAATTACCTATTAATTCCGGTTATGATAGTATCCTAGCTATATTCTCTGTTCAAATGTGCAACTTCTATATTTGAATCCCGTGACATACATATTTAGTTTATATTCGCTTGTTAGTAGTTATGTACCAGATTTATGGAAAGTAAGCCATATTAATTCTGTCTTTAAGGAAGGTAATAAGAATGATGTTAGGAATTATCGACCAATACATTTAATTGGTTTGACGTATGTGACGTTCATATAAAATCAGAATTCTACAACAGCATGGCTTTTAGAAAGTCTCAGACCCGTAACTAAAAATTTATTGGTTTATGGACATCAACATTTTTTTGCGGCTTTAATAGTAGATGCGATTCATACTGGCTTTACCAAGGCATTTGACACTGTAAATATCAACCTACTTCTTGTTAAATTGCAAGCTTATGGGATTAAGGGCAAACCATTGTTTGTTTCCACTTATTGAACAGGTACCAAAATGGTATTACCAAAGAGCTATAAATCTTCTAAATATCTAATGCCATTGGGGTCCCCCCACTGATCATATTTGAGACCCTTGCTGTTCTTACGATTTATAAATGACATTGCATATATTACTTTCTCTTACTCCTAGTAAGAGGAAGTATTGTAATCGTGTCAAATTTTCGATATCGAGTTTTCACCGGAAATATTTGTTTAGAGGTCCCCTGAGTCCAAAAAAGTGGTTTTTAGCAAATGGTCTGTGTGTGTGTGTGTGTCTGTGTGTCTGTGCGTCTGTGTATGTCTGTGAACAGCATAGCTCAAAAACGAAATCCCGTAGAAAGTTGAAACTTGATATTCCGTCTAGGTATCATCATGGCATCTGACAGTGGGTCACCTGTCAAAATTCCTCAACCGGAAGTACCACTTTACTTCGTGGTTTTTTTACGTTTTTGTAATTTTCTTCAAAATGGCTCCAACGATTTTCTTCAAACTTGCTATATCAACTACACATACAAAGAGCTACAACTTTTATTTGAAACATTTCTCTGGGAAAATTCATTTAAGGCCACTTATGGGGGAGAGTGGGGTTCGATATTGGGTTTTCTCAGGAAATATTCGTTGTGAGGTCCCCTGAGTACAAAAATGAGGTCCCCTGAGTCTAAGAAAGTGGTTTTTAGCAAATGGTCTGCGAGTCTGTGTGTCTGTGTATGTATGTGAACAGCATAGCTCAAAAACGAAAAACCGTAGAAAGTTGAAACTTGATATTTCGTCTAGGTATCATCGTTGCATCTGACAGTGGGTCACCTGTCAAAATTCCTCAACCGGAAGTACCACTTTACTTAATGGTTTTTTTACGTTTTTGCAATTTTCTCAAAAATGCCTCCAACGATTTTCTTCAAACTTGGTATATCATCTACACATACAAAGAGCTACAACTTTTATTTGAAACATTTCTCTAGGCAAATTAATTTGAGGCCACTTATGAGGGAGAGGGGGGTTCGATATTGGGTTAGGTTTCCATCTACAGTGCAATTTCAGTGTATTAGATAATTCTCACAACTAAATAATCAGATTTAACTATGTTGTTGAAATTCCGAGCTTGAAACAATTATGATAACCGAAAGTGCGTTTACTTTACCACTTCACTTAATGATTTATTCTCTTTGTTGCATTGTTCTCACAACTGGCGCCGACGATTTCCTTCACGCTACCAATATAAACTCACCATGCAAACATCTACAACTTTTATTTAAACCATTTCTCTGGCAACATTCTTCAAATGACGCTTTTAGGGGAGGCCTGGGCTTATGTTTTCCTCTAAAGTGCTCTCACAGTTGATTATACCATTCTAGCATCCAGCCATAATTACATAGCACTACATCGGTGGCTGAACTTCCGAGTTTCAAGACAATTAGTAAACCGGAAGTGCGCCTTTACTAAACAGAGCAGTTTTTCCCGCTTTCGACGGATTTCATTACATTTGGTTCACAAACTATAAAATTTGTCACTTCTACTCTTGAGAACTGGAGTAAGAGAAAGTTGTGTGAGTGTTTCACACCAGATTTTTTTTTATAACGTTTTCTTTGTTTTGTTTGCGGTTGATTTAAAATTTGTTTTAAAAATAAGATCAATCCAGGATTTAATAATTATTTAAAAAAAAAAAACCTTGATATTTTAAATGTTTGGTGTATTATTAATTATCTACACATTAATATATCGAAATGTTATCATATTATTTAGAATGGAAGTAATCTTAATGATCTCGTATTCTATAGATGGAAGAAATTTGCTCACAACGGTGGAAATTATAAAGGAATTAGGTGTAACCTTTGACACGTCTCTTTCTTTTAAACCTCATATATCTTATATAATATCTAAAGTATTAAAAGAGTTTAGGTTTTATTATTGGGCATTCCAAAGATTTTAATAGTGCTTCTGAATTGAACTTACTGTCACTACATTCGTTAGAACTACTTTAGGGTTTTGTTCAGTTATTTGGAATACACATTATCCTATTTAATTAAAGATAATGAAAGAATATTACAATATTCTAGAATACTACAATAATGCACCAATCATATACAATGTTTTGAAGTATTAAATCTAGACAAAATCATAATATTATTATTGTGATAATATAATCTCAGTTAATAAATTCATTGGATATGACAGGTAATTTGAATAATTTAATAATTAAGGACCTTCATAAGGAATTTGTACTTAATCACGGAAACTCCCAAGGACGGATATAACACTTTTACTCATACCGGTGGGCTGTTTGTTCTAAGAAGTTAAAGGTTAATTTCTAGTCAGGCTGTAACTATTTTGCATTTATATTTCTTCTCGTTGACCTTCACCAATGTGAAGCTAGGTTCGTTGCCAACCTAGCTATCCGATTTATGATTCACTTAAGAAAATTAGGACAATAACAAAACCAATAACAAAGATATTGTGTTAATTATTCAATTTTTTATTTTTAATAAAAAATTATAAAACTAAAAAAAACAAAACATATGCTTTTAGTTTTTCTAAGATTATGACTGAGACTCGAGTCTATCAATGTGATCGGTTTCACTAAGACGGAACAAAAATTTTACTTCGATAGCATGCTTGAACTTCATGATTATATACCGATTTAAGGCGTTCCTCTATCATCAATTGTTTTGATAAACAGAGTAATAGCGAAGACAACGCAAAGTCTGCCTGACTTTGCATTGTTGCTAGATATCAGATTTTTTATCAACACATCCTGAAGAGTGGCGAATGTGCTAAACTAGTCTGCGACCACAAAGTGAAGTATGACGACAAAACACTTATTCATTCAATAGAACTCATCTTTATTTTGGCTTCAGTTATTTCCATATCATTTAATGGTGAAGTACGATCTATTGGACTACAAAGGAAATCAGCACATGCTAATTCTTAGTTTTATTTTCGAGCCTTCATCTCCTTGAAATTGTGGAGGACTTGGAATAGAAATTGTATAGGCTCACCAGGATGTAAAATGCATTGTAGTCCATCAATATATGGACATCTTATTGATGGGACCATCAACAAATTTATTGTTCTTCTGCATGTTCAGTTAATCCTCCAAACATGTTGCCCGCATTCTCTTAAAGTCCGATGGCAAATTATTGACCTTAAAGCTTAAAAAAAACAACATCCATGCTAATTCTCTGTTCGGACGAGTCTAAACGGGACAACTGGGTGCAATTTTCCTTGATTTGGTTTTTAGAGATTTTCAACTGCCTCTGACTTATACCCGAATGACTGAGTAAACAATCTTTTATTATATGTAAACAATTTGGCTCCACGACTTATCGCTAAGGTTTGTCCTCCTCAAGAATTATGCGTCATCATTTCAATTCTTGGCGACCACAAACCATTTCTTGCGGTTAGAAGTATGGTTTCGATGCTCATATCAGCAGTCCATCTTGATTTCAGTTGTTCGACTGTTCTTTGCCCATCTGCATCCCCAATCTATACCTCCATGGGGGTATTGTCCTCTTAACCTTCCATCCTCAGTATACTGACTAGTAGATATTCCTAATCTGTGTTACCTAGCTGCGTAAAGTCAAATAGACAACCTAATGCCTTCGCTAAGGCATGCATCTTGTTAAGGTCAAACTAGGACGCTAAATATGCAAGGGAGATCTTCCGCTCGCTTTACACCAAACTTTACCTCAACATTTTCAGAACTATGTGCCCAAAACTGGCTGAACAAAGGAATCCAACACTGAGTGATCTAATCTCTTGGACGTACTTTTTTCTTTTATATAGATTTCTATTAGCACTCATACCTATTATTCTTTGGAACTTATTATCACAGGATATGGAGAGTTATGTTAAATATTATTGGTTCCTTTCTAGTTTATTGCCCTCGTTGGAAATTTTTTCATTTTACCTTACAATCACAAGGTTTTCCCAAATTTATACAGGAACATTTTTTTTTTTGCTTTTTAATTACGTTTCTCCTTTTTTTACTATATAATTCACTCTAAATAAAACTGAGTCATTAGATGGTTATAATTGCAGACACGTTATTTATTCTATTTACTATAAATGTTTACTTGTTTTTCCGATTATTTAATTCTATAACTATTAAAATATTTTGTGGTCGAGGATTTCCCCAGAAGCTTTCTTTTAATGTATGTACTTAACACTTAAGTCATTTTGTCATTAATTTTTTTAATGCCTTTCGTTTTACTTATTACGTTATATTATTCGTGGTTAAGCTGTTTAGATATAAATTAAAAAAAAAATCTAGCGTGGAACACAAACACCACTTTCTCTCACTCCAATTAATACATTCATTAAAAAAATTATTCTTAAAAATTGCTATTTTTCGAAATATTTAATGAATTGACCATAAAAAAGATTGTAATGATAAATATACTACAAACCTTTTCTAAAAAAATCGCATTATTTCTGGTTAATCGATTTTCTTCAAATTTGGAATGCTATCAATACTTAAGTGGTTGGGACCTTATTACGTACATAGTACAACCATAGATTGTACTGAAGTGGTACTTTGGAGGAAAGCTGAACGTTACTAAAACTGAATTTCTGAATTTGACACGATCGTAATACTTCCATGATTGTTTCATACCAGGTGTTTATTATTATTTTTAACTTTAAATATATAAAACATCATAAAATTTAATAGTTTCAATTATTTTTTTGTCTTGCTATCATGGTTAGTTTTGAATGTGAAATCGATTTGAATAAGTCCATATATTAATACTATACGATTTGAGAATAATTATATTTTCGCAAATATATTATACGACAGGATGTTGGAACTATTTATTAAAGTAAATAATAGTTATTTCATTTCTAATTTTGGATCTAATTATGGTGGCAAGCCTGATGAGAATTTATAATTCTCTACGTCATTGCAATCAAATTAATCACCCTCTTAGTTTTTAATATCTATTGTCTTTATATACCTTATATTGTTTATTCTTTCTATTATGCTTAAATTTTTTTATTATCTTAAAAACTTGTAGTTCTTTTACCTACCATCAAATTATGGAAAGTAAATTTATTTACGAATAATTTACGAAAAATATTTACGAATTTCAAGTGAAATCTTTGGAGCCATTTTCGATGAAAATCGTTTAAAACTATGTAAAAATCCTATTCGAAAAATATTCTCTCTCCCGGTTTATCGATTTGATATCTCGAAACAAGCATATTTAATTCTTCTTTGTATTATTCTAGTTAGTAGAATCATACACTTATGTATGTGACCTTATAACCTCTATTTCCGGTGAAAACTCAATTCGAAAATTTGACACGATCACTGTAAAAGAAAGTATAAATATTTTAGAGAAATGGTATATGTATGTTTATATATGTATATATATATATATATAGTAGAAGTGAAGATGTGAAATGTGGGTGTATTGTAGGCCAATCAGAAATTTAGAATTATCAGTTGGCCGCACCCACATTTCACGCCTTCACTTCTACACTGTGATTGGCTAATTATTTAGGTATAGGCAATTATTTCAATGAAAAAACTATTTTAGGATTTTTTTCTAATTTTCCCATTAGTGAAAATGATTTATGCAATAAAAAGTTTTTATAAAAAAAGTGCAAGAAATCAAGTTATTTCTAACATAATATTTATTGCTTTATGAAATTAATGTGAGTTAAAAAGAAAAAATTCAGAATTTTCATTCCATTGTTGAAAAAAAAAACAAAGCAAAAGAATATTAGGCGGAAATGCAAGATCCATGTAAGTCTGCCATTTTTTATTTGGCCGTTTATACTAATGATACAAAATAAAATTGATGTTAAACACCCACAAAAATTTCTCAAAAGAATCGGTGAAAACTCCATTTCAAAAATTTGATCCGATTGCTATTGATATAAATGCTTCCTCTTACCAACTTGTAAGAGATAGTAAATAGTATGCAGTAGTGTTCGGTGGAGGAAGTATGCAATGGAAGTACGGACATTTGAGGGAAGTTAAAGTGGATGGAATGTGAATCTCTTATTCTTATATCCTAAAAATAAGGGTTAGGTATTAGATTTGTAGAGCGAATAGCTATAAAGTGAAGCCCTCTGGGAGAAAGAGAAAGAGGACCTACCAAGCTTTTTATTTATGTTATTTCCCTTAGGAGACGGAGGTATTGAGAAAAATGCGTGGAACATATACTACTGTAAATTTCTACCTCTACAATGTTATTCACATTTCTATCACAGGACTTATTATATTAAAAGGAAATGAGCCGATATCCAAATTAAAAAAATCAAGAATGAATTATTATTATTTGTTTGTGGGGAAGGATCAAACCCTACGCTATGCAAAGGCCCATTGGACCCATATAGCTACCTCAAGAAAAACAACAACACTAAAAGGGTCTCGAACAAATATCCAGACCCGGATCTAATCCATCTAAGATTCACTGCAATCCGAACAAATCGGATTGGACCTTAAGGGGAAATAGCCTAAGCTCTTCCACACACATCCTGTTCCGACTAAAGGTCCTGAACCTAATTTCCTCACAACCCAGGCAACTGTCATAAGATGGATGGGTGTTTCCTCCTCTATCTCACAGACTCTATAAAATGGATCCGGCATGAGCCCCATTACGTAGAAATGTCTCCTTAAACCACAATGTCCAGTAAGGGAGCTCCGTGAAAGACACAGCCCTATCCAGACCCCCGATGAGCATTTTCGACTTCCGACTTCCAACTGTGCTCATCGATAAGGATGAATGCTGTGAAACTGTCCATGACTGGAAGTCTGACAGACATGTGCCAGAAGACACGCCAACAGCAAGCTCGGGACCAATGAACGGGAGAGAGACGCCTAATTTGGCAAACATATTTTATCCGTCAAAGCATGCATATTCATTTTGTTTCTGACCGGTTTCGGATTTCATCCATCGTCATAGCCAATTCGCCAAGTTCGTGTAGAGAGTTCACTTCAACGTAATGTTTTTGTTACACTCAGACTTGTTTGTTGTATATATGTGGGGAGTTTATAAGGTTATGTTACTCTGTGTGTATGTTTAATGACAAAATGGAATTATTATAAATTATGATTAGACATTAGAAAATAGTGTATAATAAATAGCAAGCATTATTATACACTATTTTCACCTAATAAGCATAATAACACTATTTTCTAATATCTAATCATAATTTATAATAATTCCATTTTGTTATTAAACACACACACACACACACACACACACAGAGTAACATATAACCTCCCGCACATATGTACAGCCAACAAACCAACAAGTGTGAGTGTAACAGAAACATTACGTTGAAATGAACGCTTTACACGAACTTGGTGAATTTGCTGTGACGATGGATGAGAATCCGAAACCGGTCAGGTACGAAATGAAAGTGCATGCTACGACGGATAAAATACCAGATGTTATCCTCCAGCATTGCGGACCCAACCGCACTTATTCAACGATAAAATTTATATTTGTAAAGATGAGCAGACTTGTGTAGAGTGCGCTCTCTGTCATAACCAGCGAAACTTGTGTGCACTTAATATCTAAACCTAACTGATAGATGAACAAAACATCTCTGAAAAGTGATAAGCTTTTTTTCTGTGCAGTGGAGCATTTCATGCTTAAATTGTGACATTTCCGAGAAAATTCTAAAAAATTTAAGATCTAATATAAAATATTAATATTTTAATATTGTTAATATTAACAATTTCCCGGGGAAATATTTCCAATAAAAATGATACATTACGTGTCTAGACCGAAGTGGTGTAGAGTAAAAAAATGTAATATCGGACGGATCATGTCCGTGTGATAATCAGATCGAACAAACTGTCGAACTTCTACAGTTTCCCAAGGAAAGGTGTACTAACTGTTGGATTATGGCCTGTTTCACACCAAGCCCTAATTTTATCCGGTTTTTTATAAAGAATTTTCAAAATATATTGCAAAAACTGAATTTAATATAACATTATTAATAAATGATACATTTCTTGAATAATTATCAGATAAGTACAGAGAAGAAAGCTTAGGTTTTGATTAATATTCTGTAATTTTCTTATCCAATATGGATTATTTTATTGTTTGTATTGTTTTTTAAATTATTTATTGCTTTAAATTGTTATTTACATAACACCAACTAAGGTAATTAGCCATAGCAACTCATGTCACTATCATGGAACATATGGAACATAAATTCTTCTTGATTAAGAGTAGATTGTAGATTGTAGATTGTTGTAGGGGATTATTGCACTGCGACCTGAAAGATCTATTGTGGCCCCTGGAGCCTTCTCCAATGCAAAGCCGGCCTCCAAGCAGTATTCTAGCTCCGCGTTGCTAGTCCAGCACGCTACCACTGAGCCAATCCCTTCCTTCTCCCTTGGCTTTCACTAATTAACTAGGGACCGAGATCCTAGTTTGTGTTCTGTGCTTGTCCTTGTCTGTAAAGTGTAGAGTGTATGTAGTTTCTATTGTGTACTGTTCTGATGAAGTGCATGGAGTACTGAGCTGTGGTAACCCGTGGGGTCGCTATTCCCCAAGTAACTGCATGCAACAGATACCCCTTGCGGCCATAATTAGGGTTAACGTTGAAGGAAAAGAAATACATAAAAATACAACAAAACCATTTTTCGAACTCAAAGGATCTCAAAAGATGTATTTCAGGGGATAACTTGATTTCAAAAATTTGACACTACCGCAATACTCTCCACCTTACCAAAAATATTTAGCAATAATATCCTAAATTCTGTCCAATAGTTTCGGCACGGTCTAGTTACAAATAAACAGACATACAAAAAACAATTAAAAAAAAAAACAGGTAGGTAAAACGACAATTTTGTTTAAATATATTATACATAAACCTGTGAAGTACGCGCACTTTGTAATTCTCAAATAATTACGTTGATTTATGGAGGAAGTCCAAAATCTTACCTATATAATTCTGTAACCTTGTTCAAGGCCATCGCTTTGATAACTATCTCTTAACACTCTTCTAACTGCGTATTATTTAGTTTAGTCTAAAAATCACTATTTTTTTTTTAATAATACTCTAAAACTATTTCTTTAAATATGGAAATACTTAGTATTCTTGAAATTAGAGCTGTAAGAGGAAGTACTGCATTCTTGTCATAGTGACAAGACCGGAAATATCTTTAGGGCCCAATTAGAATGAAAAAAAAAGTGGTTTTTCCAAAACAAAAAAAAATTTGTTTGTGTGTTTGCGTGAACGATTTAACTTTAAAACCAAAAATTGCAGGAAGTTCGAAACAGGAAATTCATTTGGGTGTCAGCAAGGTATCCAATAGGAAAGTTTACGGGGCGAAATTAACCGGAAATACCATTTTATTGCAGGGATTTTTCAGTTTTGTGGTTTTTTTTTGTAATTTTTGGTAATTTTTCTCGAAAATGTGTCAACAATCATTTGTTCACTTAGCACACTTATTACAACATATAGACATATCATTAGATAACGTTATTTTTACAAAAATACTACGCTTCATATTAAGTTGAAAGAAGAATTAAGATAATGAACAGAGAAAATAACAAATTTGGATAACAAATCAAGATAATGAACCCATTTCATTTAGATCGTCTGATAGGATTGATCAAAATATTTAATCAAAAATCAAACTAAAAGATTTCATTGAAACAAAAAAATCTGGTGCGAAACATTCACACAATTTTTTCTTAGTGCAATTAATACAATATAATTGACAAATTTGCAATGTTTAGAAAGCCTTTCAATGTTTACGAAAGGTTTAGTTGGGCTTTCCATAAAAAAAGTGGTAAGGGTTATAGATGTATAAGTGGCCTGTGTGGCAGCCTACTTTGACTAAAATAACAAAGTTTAATCGTTGTGGTTGGTTTCGCAGAGCTGGAAAGCATCAGAGATATTTTTTTCTCGTAATAGCCTGCTTCTTTTTGTAGTCACTGACAGGTTTAGGGCGTTCTCCCTTCATCAGGATGTTTTTGTCAAAACAGTGGGATAACATAGACTTGCACAGACCAGGAAGGGATCCTCCTTAACTTTTTGTAATCTTGAGCCAGACCTAGCCGTCACTAAGAGGTTTTGTGATAGTCAGATTAGACTTTGGGAGACGAGGGTTTTGGAGAAATAATGGGAGGACACGCAGGAGTGCCTCCAGGTTAAAAGATTATCAAAGGGGCTAAGCAGGGGGCTTCAGACAACCTCCCGTCCCTTAATATGATAGGACTGAAGATCTTAGTGGGTGTAGTGACTTAATGGGTGCCTAGTCATTTGCATAATATAGGGAGGAAGTCTAGTCCCATATGTCAGAACTGTGATGTTGGAGTTAGGGAAACGGTGTATCACTGTTGATGTCAGTATCCTCCTTACCCTGGTACTACGTTTCACGTATTTTGAAGGCATCACTCTCGCACGACTACCTGGGAGGGTTGGAGCTGAAAGATATTTTAGGATATGTAGACAAACCGGTAGACTACCGGAGAAGATTAATTAGGGGGATCTGATAAATTTGCGGGGGGGAGGGCTAAAAGCCACATAGGTTTAGGTCCCACGCCATAGGCACCCAGTTATACAATAATAATAATAATAATAATAATAATAATAATAATAATAAACTTGCACAGAGCAAATTTGAATGTATCAACTAAATTTGCTCTGTGCAAGTCTGTATTGTCACACTGTTTTCACAAAAAACATCCTGATGATGGGCGAATACCCGAAACCGGTCGATGACCAAAAAAAAAAGTAGGCTATCACGGAAAATATCTCTACAATAAAGTTTAAATTTGAACATAATTAACAGATCACCAGAACACCCTTAACATCAATTTTTTAAGCATAACTATACAATTAGCATAACTCCCACACGTTTAATAGGGGGAATCGTTTCATCCGTTTTCGAGAAAATTAAAAAAAAAAAAACTCAAAAATCTATTTCATAACAAACAATAAAACCATTTTCGAACTCAAAGGATCTCAAAAGGTGAATTTCCGGTTGATAACTTGATTTCAAAAATTTGTCACGATCGCAATAATTCATCTTAGTATTCCGGAAGTCGTATTTCCGGTTAAACAATTTTCTTCAAATTTAGAATTCTAGCACTAGATTTATTGTACCTGCATATTATTTAGGTATAGAACTATACCTTGCACGGAAGTGGTACATTAGAGAACAGCTTGCTGTTTACCTAGATCCTCCTCACCCCCAAAAAAACTGTTTTCTTGGAAAAATGCTTCAAATAAAAGAGATTGACATTTATAAGTGTTGAAAAACTGGAAAAAGCCATTCAATAAAGTGGCACATCCGGTTGATATATTTTGACCGAAACTTTATTGTCAGTTGTAAACGGAATATCAAGTTTGAGCATCCTTGCAATTTTTTGTCTTTGAGATATTTATTTTTAAGATAACACACAGAGATACAGAGCATTGGCTGAAGACATTTTTTTTTTGTACTCGGGGATCTTAAAATGTATTTTCGCTCAAAACTTAACTTCGAAAATTTGACACGATTATATAATAAGATCCGAAGAGAGGGATTCAAAGCAGAGAGCGAGAGAGAGACAGGATAACTCTCTAGTTTAGGACAGACTAGAGTGGGAGAAACGTTTAAATACAGCTGTGTCAGCCATAGGGGGGAGTCTACCGACAGTCATGCAGCAGAGTTCATACAGCAGTCACAACGCCTCATCAACCTCTTTACCTCTCACTACCATTTTATATATTTTAGTGTAAAGTCCAGGCAGTTTGTCCTACTTTCGACAGTGTTCAGCTTTATTTGTAGATTATTTATCTATCTAACTCAACTTCTCTCCTTCTCAAACTTATTATAATCACAATACTTGCTTTTACCACGAGTCGTTGAATGGTTGAATCAGTTTTCAATAAAATTGTGTTAAACCGGAGAAAAACTATTCAGTAAGTAATTCAGTAAAATGCACTTCCAGGAGATGGATATATGCTAGAAACATTTATTTCTTACGCATTCAGTGGACCATAAAATATGAGAAAGTAAAGATGTTATTTTTATCCTAACCATCCATCAATCTGATGCAAAAACTAACATTTTCATAAAAACACCAAGTTTGAAGAAAATTTGTCAAAAAGAATTATTGGAATTGCTGTAAGAGAAAGTTTGTGATGAATAGTTAGTTTTATGTCAGATTTGGGGGGGGGGGGGAATTTCCGCATATTCATATTTAACGTAAAACACTTCTTTAAAAGTATGATTAAACCTGGAAACTTTTCCATTTATCACTTTAATAGGTTTCTTTAAACAGGTACGTTTGGAAATTGCTAAAGACTGACATCCAAAATATTTCACGGAACATATTGCGTCATTGGTGATGTTGATTATAACAGCCTCTTAAATCTTCAAATATAAATATGATATTTATTAAATAGAAAAAAATAAAAATAAATTTCTTCAGATGTTGCCTCCGTAATAATTACCAAGTTTCGAGGTCAAATATTTAGTGACGTCAAAAATGTGAAGCGCAAGTTATAATATTTTTTTATTGAAATTTCGTCCATCATTTATAGTTGTATACATTTTCCTTATATAGTTTTCTTGTTTATATCTTTAGACAACGTATAATTGTTGTATATTAAAACTATTTTTTTTTTGGTTGTTGTACTTGTTTTTAGTTATCTGTATTTATTTTAATTATCATTAAGCACGAATATGTTTTTCTAAAAGGAAAGAATCCAGTTTGTCTGATTCATGTTTTAGCATGAATGTTTTATTTAAAAGAGACGAATTTCCGTAAATAATTTCTGAATGAACTCCCATAATAGTTCTAGAAACTTTGTCTTCTTCAGCATTATTGCATCAAGTAATGGGACATCTTGGTAGTGACCTTAATATCAAAAAGGCTCATGAAAAAAAATCGGAAAATATCAGTTGGATAGAGGCAGGAAAATTTTGGTCATATTTTGATTATTGACGAGTCGAATTCTACAAAATTTTCACTTCAACGGACGACTATATACTCTGAGCCGCTCTTGTTTATTCTGCAAAGCAGAATAGTGTTTGATAACCCACTTTTTAAGTTTATCATACTCCTAGTATGAGGAATTATGGTGATCGTATAGAATTTTCAAAATTAAGTTTCACCGGAAGCCATGTTTTGATTTCTTCGAAACACGAAAAAAAATCTGGTGTGAAACATACACATGACATTCTCTTGAATCAAATTCTTTAAACTCAAATTTTACACGTTTGTACTGTACATAAATATATAGATGGTGAGAATACAAGGGTAGTAGAGAAGTGATTATATTGTAGTCCACTAGAGCGCAGCAATAAACGATGAACCAATTGTATAATAATATTTGAAATTTAAGCTACAAATTACGCACAACTATTCAAAATCAATTCACTATCAAAGTGAAGTGGTTATTATGTGTGCATTTAGCATACCAAGTTTAAAGGAAATCATAAAGAGATGATGTTTCGACATAATTCCAAAAAACTAAAAAATCTATTGTAAAGTCGTACTTCCGGTTGACCGAATTTCTTCAAATTGGAATTCTAGCTATGCTTGTAATGTATACTAGATATTTTATAAGATGTAATATTATATAGAGAAATAAAAATCGTGGAAACCATATCGTAAACATGAAGTATTGCGATTCGAGTAAAATTAAATATATCGAATTTTCACTGAAAATACATGTTTCGTGGTTCCTTCAGTATGGAAAAGTGGTTTATAGAAACTAATCTTTTTATTTGTGATCAGCATAACTCAAAAAAAAGGAAAATCTGAGAGAAAGTTCAAACTTGATAATATCATTTCGGTTCTATCCATCAGGAGACTCTACCGACAAGCTTTTAGTTAAAATCGGTCAATTGGATTTACCACTTTACTACCTCAGTTTATCAGTTCTTCTTGTTAACTGTCTTCCACTTTTCGTTACTGTTGCACTGTAGGCAGAATGCAGCTATCGAAGACTAATTTCTTGCACTTCATTTCCTTTCAAAAGAGGCGATCCTTCTTTGTAGTTCTATATTGGAATGATTTTTAAAAGACATAGTTGCCCCAGTTATAAAATGTATAGTTTGGCTGGAAACTGACTTTGCTATCTGCATAGCAGAGCAGTAAGGTCCTGAACATTTGAAGCTATTATCAGACTGTTGTCAGCAAATTTTAACTTGTTTAACATCTTCCCGTCAATATTAATACCTACATTTTCACAAATAATTTAATTTAAATTGAAATAAATGTACAATATTATTATTAGGCAATCATCATTTATAAAGATTAGGTATTTATTTTTTTATTTTATTTTTAAGAATAAATCACTGGCTAACACTTTTTTGTACATAAATCCAGAAATATTAAATAATACTACTATAGAAATATGAAACTATAATTTGTTATTTTTATAAAGACTGTCCTCGGCTAATGATTACATAAGCTTACCTCTGTACATATCAATTTCGGTATTTATAATAGCAAACAGATAATTATTCTCCATACATTAATATTCATGCTTGAACGCTTTCAACAAGTATAAAAATGTAGTTGTGTATAACTTCCGGTTAATATTGTTCAGCAAGATAGTATCACTCTCAACAGCTGGTATATATATATATTGGAAATTAAAGTTTCATCCAGTTATCATTGCTAGTTTTCATAGTTGGAAAATGTTCTTCATTTTTTTTATAATTCGTTTAGCCAGAAGATAGAATAGTTTTTACAAGTTATTTATTAAATAAATTACTTAAAAAAGTTATAATATAGAAGTGTAAATATGCTTACAGATAGATATATTTTGAAAAGTTTAGCTTTGTTTAATATTAGTAGCTAAATTGTTAATTAAATATTGAGGAAAATATGGAAGAAAAAATATCCTTGGCAATAAGAAAAATTTAGTTTGTGATCATTTGTACATATTATATACATGTATTCTGCTCTCCTTATTTCTCTTTCTCTTCCAGACAGATCGCAATACTTTCTCTTACAGTAATAAGAGTTAATAATAATTATTTCCAAATGGATTAGACATACCTCTAATACTTTAATACTTCTGATTATTTTGTGTGAAGAATTATTTGGAATTTTAATATCTATGGAAACTTTGAACAGAAATATTAACACTAGATTTGGAGATAGTTCGGGTAAGATCTCCGATGAAGAATAATCAAAAGGATTTTTCCTGTTCTGACTGACTTTTTTTTTAAATTTATTTATTTTAACATAAATTCCTTACCATACACTTTATGAACAGTATTTCCGAGAAACATGTTAATTTATAATAATTGATGAACAAATAAATAAATGTGAAGCTTGTTATTTTTCTAAAAAAAAGAAACTAAAAATTAAATATTTTTTGGTTGCCTCTCCCCATGAACGAACCCTAGGAAAAGGAAATTTATTCGTCATGTCAACTTATCATATCCGTTAAATTTACTAAAGTTAAGTAAGACAAATTTATTGGTACTAATATAGCAGTAAAAATACATTAAAATAAAACTACATTGTAGTAAAGTTCAAAAAATAAAGTTAAACATTAAAGTAGACAACAACGCATTACAAACTGATATTCGCATTATAAACTATTGTAGATTTTAATATTATATCTTTAATAAATTGCCTTCTATTTGGACCCGCCAAACACAAAAGCATTACATTCTAGTGACCAAAATAAATACAGTTTTGATAAGGGGTTACCAAAATCTTTTTATTTTTTCTTTTTTCTTTTGTTTTTATTTAGCATCGCTTCAACTGCAACGGTTATTTGCGACGACGACATTGCATTCATTACATTATATGAAATAATATGTTACAGTGCCATTATTATATATACACATCTCATTGACTCTCGTATAATATGAAGTTAAATATTTGGATAGATGCCGGATTCTTGAAGGAAGTTGATGATTGTAGAGCGTGAGGTAATAAGATCTTCAAGACATGTTGATGTTGTGCTTTTTCTTGGGTACTGAATACTTTGGGCATTCTCGTACTATAGGTGTTTTACTGTGTTAGGTTAAACACAGTACTGTGTTAGTGTCAGTCTGTACATGTGGGTTTGGTCCAGTCCCAATAAAAGGTAAGTGTGTGTTAGTCATGTATATCCTAATACTGCCGAGTCTTGCCTTGAAAGTATCGCTAATTGGGTCCTCACCAAATTTCTTCATAACATATTCCATTGTACTATCATTTTAGTGAAGAATATCAGATTCAGGTTCATCTAATTTATTCGAGAAAGGTTGTGCTCCAATTTGGTTAATAGTCTGGTTATTTCGTGGTTAACAGATTTATTTGTTGATTGCGAATGTATTAATTTTATTGTCTCATTTAAAGGAGACAATGTTTAGGGAAAGTATGAATTTAATAGATCTGTAAGGTCGTGTATATCTATATGTTCGTTTATAAAATTTCGGAAAATTTTAACCATATGTTTGTTGTTAGACAAAATTTCTCTTATTGAATCAAATATGACCTCATTTCTCTTCAGCTTGACTACCTGTTCGGGGTCTTGTACAATCCTGGTTTGGTTTTCAATAGATAGAGGATTTATATGAACGTTAGAATGGACAGATCCTTGTTTTTGTTCAGTTATATGAATGTGTTTTCCCATTGGATTTGGATCTGAGATGGTTGAATTTGAGTGTAACTTCTTTAGATTTGAATCGGTAATTTCTATTTGGCTTTCGGAATTTTTATGTAAATTATCTATTGGAGGTAGTGCTGTATTTTTACAGTGGGAACTTATATGTCCTGTTTTGCCGCATACGAAACAATTTATTTCATCTCCTCCCAGGAAGAGTTTATAGTTGTCACCTTCATAATTAATAAGGAGGTTAGAGGGAATGTCGCTAGATTGCTCTGGTTGAATAAACACATGTTATAGCTAAAAATGTGTTCATAACCTTCCATTTTTATTTATGCCTGCACTCAAATAGGAGACAGAAGAAAACATATTTTAATGTTAAGTTCTTTAAAGTTATTCTCAGTGGCTGAATAGTGCATTTGATATAATTATTCTTTTTGAATTTCTCGCTGGGATATAAATATCATTTATTTTTATATCTCTGTGGATGTTTATAAATTTGGTAACACATTCATTTCTTGATAGGAAAATACGACATATTCTATTGTTTGATATTCAGAGGAGAATAAAATATGTTTTGCGCCAATGAGTTCTCAAACATACATAATGTATTTTGAAATTTGTATACCCTTCAATAGCTAAGAAGATTTATACCTTTTTTTTTTTTTTTTTTTTTTTTTTTTTTTTTTTTAGGATTTGGTGATTTGTTCTGATTGCTGAGGGGATGTCATCTTTTACCTTATCTATTTCGTTGAATGTTGAACTTCAATTTGTTATTGGCTCATGTTAGGTTATTCGATTAGGTTTTCTTTTTTCTTTTTTTGATCAGAGTAAAATATTTACTCTTTGATCAAACTTGGCATTATATGTATTAACTTAGGTTAATATTTATTGAGTAATAACACCTTTTTAAAGAAGAAAATTATTAATTTTTTTGAGAGAAATTTTTATAACACGTCATTATAAAATCAGCTGTGCCTAAATCTCTTGCAGGCCTTTATTCCTTTATACATTTCTTTTTCTATGCCCGCCGATGAGGATTGTTTATTTTATAATAATTAAGGTAATATTGTAAACGATCGTGCAGCGGCTATATCAATCCCCCAAGAAACTTGAAATTGGTATTTACAGTTAAGTTTAACATCGCAAACATTTGTAGACAAATGTTTCAAATGATGCTGTTGACATTCCAAATTAAAAGGAGTTGCATTAAAAGGACATGAGAGAGAACTACTTCGGGTTAACATTGCGAGTAAAAATTGCTAGTTAACTGATTCTTTTGTGATATTATAGAAATGCTTTTAATAATATATGTGTGATAGAGGCACTTTGTGAGAAAACGTTTATTGTTGCAGCTTTCCCAGAATCTTCCAAAAATCAATTTTCCCCTGGAAAATCTTTCATATAACTATAATAGGTATTTATGTGTTTAATTAGTTTACGATGTTTAAAGAAAATTATCACGAAAAGTAATATTAATGTCGAGAAAATTGCGACAAACTGGAATGAAAATACATTCAGGAAAGTGCTTTTTCATTATTGGGGATATTTTGTTCTCTCTCTCTCTCTCTCTCTCTCACTCACTCACTCACTCACTCAAACCCCCTCCAAGTTGCGGTACCTAAGGAATCCCAGATTCGTGGAGGGTTCCAGGGAGGGTATTTCCCCCTCCATTGCTTGTTAATAACTCAGGCTACTGAATCTTCTTTAAATACTAGCCACATTTAACCCCAAAAATTCCGCAGCACTTCCTAAAAAAAATCAACATTTATGGAAAACAACCCATTTTCCTCAAATTTGGATTGCTTCTATATGTGGTAGAACCATACATTATACTGAAGTGGTACTTTAGAGGACAGCTTAAAGCTACTATTTCCTCCCAGAAACCCCTCCAAAAAAAAATCAATTTTTTAATAGGTAATAAATATTTGTACATAGTACACTTTAAAGAAACTTTTTGGCGGCCATTGTCAAGAAAATCGCAGAAATAGAAAAAAAACAAAAAAAAATCCATTCAATAAAGCTACCCTTCCGGGTTGATGGATTTTGCCCTTAACTTTCGTACCGGATGCGATTGGTAATACTTAAACGGAATACCAAAGAATACTTCCTTGATTTCTCGTTTTTTGAGATATATAGTTCATAAACAGACTATTTGGTTAAAAATATTTTTTTATTAATTCTTTTTTTTCACACCAGGGGACCTCAAAATATGTATTTCCGGTGTAAACTCAATGCCAATAATTTGACTTGATCGTGATACTTCCTTTCATGAAAGAGAAATTAATCAGATGTTACTAATGAAAATTCTTCACAAATCTCTCCTGATTAAAATACTTCCTCTAACAAACACAATAAAAAGTGTAATTTTTATGTTTAATATTTAAAAAAATCTTACAGTCCTAATTTAAAAATATCCTTATTAATTCAATTTTATAACTAAGCAAGAGTTTATCTGGAAGTATTTTTTTATATTTCAGTAAAAAACAAAAAAAAAACGCGTACACATTGAAAATAAAAATTACCTGGATAACTGTTTATATATTTCACGCTATATAAACAGGAAATTGAAGAATTTTTTTTTTTTGAAATTATCATACTCACAATGTACAAACACAATAGTATAAAATATAGACAGTTCTAGCAATTTCTATATAACAGTAGATAATCGACGATCATTTGTGTTGTTGATTGTTGATTTTATAACTGTTTTGAAATTATTGGGGGGCTTTCATGTAATAGAAGTTTATATTGTTAAATTTACCTTATCAGTCTGTGTGTGTGTGTGTGTGTGTGTGTCATTATTTTCGTACTTCGTTTACTTTCTAATTACTCAATTAAATCACATTATTTTTATATTAAACGGACCTGTCTTGACATAGCATTTATTTAAATAAGTTGAGTAGCGGTAGAAAAGGATTTTTACTTTTTCTTACGTCTAATATTAAGATCGTGTCAACTTTTAAATATGAGTTTTCAACGGAAATACTTTTTGAGCCCTCCTGGGAATGAATAAAATTGTTTAGGTGTTTCGTAAGAGAGTTTTATTTAGGTGTAGGTGTGTGGTAATGGAGTTTTATTTGTAAAAGCAAACCACCATTAAGTGTAAAACTTAGAAAAGTCCATTTAGTTGTTTCCGAGTTAATGGTACTGAAATATGCGACAGTCCAACGGACAAAAAAACTTTTCACGATCTAATGGTGATATGAAAAATAAATTCAAATCAAAATAATTTTTATTTCACTGCCATAAATGTGTATCTGCCCAATTTTGTAACAAGGAAAATCGTTTAAAAAATAATAATAATAATAATAATAGGGAATCATAATAATCATAATAATAAAAGGGAAGGGATTAGCTTAGTGGTTGGCGCGTTGGACTCCCACGCGGAGGACCCGGGTTCGAATCCAGTGCTACCCTTAGCTTTTTTCTTCCTAGGAGGCTCTACAGCTCACAGTTCGGTGTTGTCTGTAGCGAGAGAACACTGTCCGGAGGCCGGCAGTGCACTGAGAAGGCTCCGGGCGCCAATGATTATAGATGTTGACGCGCCTTAATTTAAAATAATAATAATAATAATAAATAATAGGGGTAAGAGGAAGTAAACAACTCACATGACTTTGGACTTAGATGTTCACGTATAGTGATAATTCTGGTTTGAAATATCTGGTTTGATCATCGTATGATTTTACTTCCTCTTACTCCCTTAGGAAAAGGAAGTATCGTGCGATCGTGGGAAATTTTCGAAGTTGTGTTTTCAACGGATACATGTTTTGTGATCCTTAGAGTACGAAAAAACTGTTTTAGGCAAAAAGTCTTTATATATATACAAAAAGACTTCGTTCCACCGCAATTAACACGAAAGTTGCGGACAAAATCCAACAACTGGAAATAATGCTGCTTGTCTGAATATTTGTTTTTTTTCCAGGTTTTTCTCGAAAACAGCTGCAGAGATTTTCTTTAAACTTCATATACGAGTCCTATCCACATACATAAATAGGTCATCACTTTTATTTTCAACATTTTCCCGGGGAAATTTGATTTTTAGACGACTCTGGGAGAACAGTACCGTGGAACTTTCTTCTAAAATAACACTATCATTACAATGTATGGGTCTACCCATCTACATAATTTAATTTACATCATATGTATTGCTAGAATTGCAAGTTTGGAAAAAAAATCGATTAGCAGGAAGTGTGATTTTACAGAATAGATTTGTGAGTTTTTATTGGGGGGGGGGGGGATTTGTTTATTTTCGGAAAAAGACTAAACCATTTTTTTTTCTCTTTACTGCTCCTAGTAAACAGAAGTATTGTAATCGTTGTCAAATTTTCGATATCGAGTTGTACCGGACGGAAATATCCGTTGAGGTCCCCTGAGTCCAAAAAAGTGGTTTTTAGCAAAATGGTCGTGTGTGTTGTGTGTGTGTGTGTGTGGTGTGTGTGTGTGTGTGGAACATCATAGCTCAAAAAAGAAAAACTGTAGAAAGTTGAAACTTGATATTCCGTTCAGGTCTGATATCACCATGGGATCTAACAGTACGTTATCTGTCGAAATTCCTCAACCGGAAGTGGCACTTTACTAGTTTTTGTTTTTTTTTACTTTTTTGCGTTTTTCTCAAAAATGGCCCCCAATGATTTTCTTCAAACTTGTTACATCAACCACACATACAAAGAGCTACAAGATTTATTTGAAAAATTTCTCTGGGAAAATTCATTTAAGGATAGTTGGGGAGGTTGGGGAAGAGGGGTGGGATTAGATTTTCATCGTATGTGCTATTTTAGTTTATTATACAATTCTGTTATCTAAATAATGTTAATTAGAATTGAAATTGTTGTTGAAATTCCGAGTTTGAAAAAAATTGGATAACCGGAAGTGCGTTTTACTTTACCACTATTTTAAATGGTTTTGTCTCTCTTTTTCGCGATTTTCTCAGAAATGTCTCCGCAGATTTTCTTGAAACTTCATATATAAACTAAAACATACAAAGATTTACAACTTTTATTTAAAACATTTCTTTGGGGAAATTCATTTAAGGGCACTTTTGGGGAAGGGTGGGGTTATGTTTTTTTTTCTTAAGTTCTATGATAGTTGATTATACAATTCAATCATTCAAACAAAATTTATTAAAAATAAATAGATGGCCAAAAATAGATTTCAAGAAAATTAGTAAACCGGAAGTACGCTTGTATTGAACAGTTTTTTTTTTTTTCAGTTTTCGACGAATTTCATTAAATTTGGTATGTACAACTAACTATAAAATTTGACTCAATTATAATTTTGAGAAATGGAGTAAGAGAAAGTTGTGTGAGTGTTTCACACCAGATTTTTTTTAACATATACTAAAAACCTAACACAGATAATAAACTTATTACTTGTATTTGTAATATTTATAACAGGAAGTATAAAATTGATAAATTTTTGTTTAATGTTGAAATGTTTCTTCAGTTGCTCTTACGTAAATTTAGGAAGTGATTAAGTGTATAAGAAACATTGATCAAACATTGATAACATTTTGAAATCTAACGTCCACAGAAATTCCTCACATATTTCTAAAAATCATTCTTCCAAATAAAATTGTTTTTAATATAGAAGTCAAACGAGAAAAATCGTTGTGATTTTCGAAAGAAAGCTATACTACTAGCGTAGAATGTATAACAAGTTTTTCAAGAAATTCGTTGCCGCCATTTTCGAGAAAATCGCGAAAAATTGAAAAAACAAAATTAATAAAACTGATGGTTTTTGACTGAAATCTTTGTGCGGAGATGCGGTAGTGAGTTTCATCTAAGTGGAATATCAAGTTTCAACTTCGTGCAATTTTTCGTTTTTGAGACATTTTTTTCACACACTCAAAGAGAAAGAGAGAAAGAGAAAAAGAAAAAACATTTTTCTGTGAAACTCAACTTTGAAAATTTCGCACGATCGTACTACTTTCTCTTATATAAGCAGTAAGAGAAAGTGAAGAAAAAAGATGCCAAGTTAATAACAAATTCTATTTTAGAAAATGAAATAATTTTGATTATTAAAAGTGTTTATCCATGGCTACATTCAACTAGTATTAACTAGTAGTTAAGTAGTTAACGTCAAGGTTGTAATACTGATTGAAAGTGTGTCCACCACTAAATATGTGGTAATAAATTTGCTGCGTCTCTCTCTCTCTCTCTCTCTCCGGCCATGTATGTTAAGTTGTAAATAAAATTATTTATCAATAAATCATTGGCAATATCAAATAGACTTCCTATTACGACATTATAAATACAATTATTCACTAATGATTGTATAATTCAATTAGTTTATCTGAATATATAAACAGATAATGGATTTATTTTTAACATCTTTTAATTTCTTACACTTTATAAGCAAAAGTTCTTCAATCGTTAAACAATCTGTTAAAAACCTTAGCCATCTAATTTACTCGAATGTCTTTCACATAGAGCACAAATAACATCGCACTATTAACACAACAGTAAAATAACAACCAAACTATTATAAAGTGGAACAATTTAAAAAAAATCTGATGTGAAACACTCACACAATTTTCTCCAGTTTTCAAAATTGTGATTGACAAATTTTATAGTTAGTATACGAAATTTAATGAAATTCGTTAGTATTATTATAGAGTAAATAACAAAAATTGCGAAAAAAACTGTTAAGTAAAAACGCACTTCCGGTTTACTCATTTTCTTGAAAATCGAAAATTTTTACAATCTATTTCTAGATGGTAGAATTGTATAATCAACTAAGATAGCACTTTAGAGGCAGAAATAACCCTACCCCTCCCTCAGAACCCCCTTAAATGACTCTACCAGAAGAAATGTTTAAAATAAAAGTTGTAAATAAATTTGCTAAACAGATATATGTGTGATTTTTACATTCCTAGTTTAAAGAAAATTGTTGGAACCATTTTAGAGAAAATAGCAGAAAAGTGAAAAATACTTTTCAGTAAAAACGCACTTCCGGTTAGGCAATATTATTCAAACTCGGAATTTCAACAACATATTTAATTCTAACTAATTTATATAGATGATAGAATTGTGTAATAAACTGAAATAGCACTTTAAAAGAAAACCTAAACCTACCCCTCCCCTAAAAGTGCCCTTAAATGCATTTTCCCAGTGAAATGTTTCAAATAAAAATTGTAGATCTTTGTATGGGTAGTAGTTGTATTGAGTTTAAAGAGAATCGTTGGAGCCGTTTTCGAGAAAATTGCAAAAAAGTGAAGAAAAAAAACATTCAGTAAAGTGTTACTTCCGGTTGTGGAATTTTGAACAGATAACGTACTGTCGGATCTCATGGTGATGCCCAAACAGAATATGAAGTTTGAACTTTCTAGGATTCTTCCTTTTTTGAGCTACGATGTTCAGATACACTCCTCACACAGAAATACACACACAGACCATTTGCTAAAAACCACTTTTCTGAACTCAGGGGACCTCAAAACGGATATTTCCGGTGAAAACTCGATATTGAAAATGTCATACGATTACAATACTTTAATAGGTGTAAGAGAAAGTAATAAAGTAACCTCGATTGCTCGAAAGTTTATTAAATATATTTAACGGTTTTGTTTAAATCCAATACATCCAAATTAAAGAATATTTTAAGTATTCTGACATACACGAAAAATAATATCGCAATGTAAACAGAAAAGTAAAAATACAGCAACCAAGATCAAAGTTTCAGTTTGAAACTAAAAATAAATAAGTAAATAGTCCAGCCTGGATCATGAGCTTATTAAATTTTCACTGATTGTTAAACTCTCGATTATAACGGTGTCAACCAAACTAGCTAGAATACCTTTCTAACCAGTGTACAAATAAGTGGACCCAACTTTAAAATAACAACAACCAAGTTAGATAAATAGATAATAGAACAGCCAAGAGATAAAGATAATAATTATATAACTATCTTGCCTATTCCAAGACCTTCGCTAAATTTTAATGGATTGCTAAAACATATGTTATAACCGTATTCATCCAATCCAACAATATGTTTAAAGCAAAGTACAAATAAGTCACAGTATAAATGTAAAATATTAATTAATAATGACATGTATAAAAAACAAAATGACCGTTTTTCTAACTAAAGAAATTCAAAATATATCCACATAACATCTGGTATTTTATCCGTCTAGCATGCATATTGATTTTGTTCCTGACTGGTTTCGAATTTTCATCTATCGTCAGAGCAAATTCACCAGGTTCGTGTAGAGAGTTCACTTCAACATAATGTTTCTGGTACACTCAGGTGTGGTAACAGGAGGAGTGTACCAGAAACATTACGTTGACGTGAACTCTCTACATGAACTTGGTGAATTTGCTCTGACGATAGATGAAAATCCGAAACCAGTCAGGAACATAAACAATATGCATGCTAAGACGTATAAAATACCAGATGTTATCCAGCATTGCGGACCCACCCACATTTTCAACATCCACATATGTGTGTTTGTATACATATTGTGCCCTCTTCAAATAGTCAGTTCAATTGTGAGCTATTTTAGAAAAAACATGTCCGTGCCTTACGATATATTAGGGTATTTTACGTCACTACTGGAAAGAAGTGTACAGCTGCTTTCAGCTATGCGAGCTCCAGATGAAATCGAAGGGAAAGATATCCTTGATCAGCGCATTGCCCAGTGTTGGTTTCAAAAATCTTAAAGTGCTTTTGCCTCGCAATGTTTTTCCAGTAAACGGTGCGTTTCCGTGTAAGCTATTTTTCGGTGGTCTCACAGGCGGTTGCCTCCTTTTTTTTATCGTTGCCCACTTTTCTAACAATCCATTGGGTAGAAATATATGGGACTTATTTTGTTGCTAATGAGTTGTGTTATTAAAAAATAATTTTTGTCCCCAACCTTCCATTCACCTTGTAGATATATAGAATTTTGCTTATTTATAAAGATTATAAGAAGTTATTATGAAATATGAAATTTTTGAGTGGTAGGAAGATATTAATAATGATTAGAATGCCATCATTATGTTATGTGATAAACATGTTATGTTGTCTGTTAAATGATTTTCAGCTTGTGTTGGTTTTGATTTAAGTTTAGAATTAATTAAAAAACAAATTATATTTGGGGAATAAAAATTGTTATTTAAATTTATGTTACAATCAATTTTCTGACATTATTATGTAAGAGAAAATATCTATGATGGTGTTACAGAGATTTAGAAACAGAGATTTCAGTAGAAATATATTTTCCAGACCCTGCTTTTAAAAATAGCATTAATTCTTTTAAATTACTCTAGCAGATAACAAAACTGTTCAGAATATTAATTTGGAACTTGGCGTCCCAGAGAAGTCTCCTTTATCTTTCTTCACAGAACCCTTTAACATCAAAATAAAAGAAAGGCTTATTACCATTCTTCGTCAGTTATGCTGTACAAAGTCCCATTGGGCCTATATAGCTGTCTTAAAGAAAAATAAACTAGTTCAGACTTGGGTCTAATTTATTTAAGATAACAACAGTCCGAATAAATCGGACAAAATCACTCTAAGGGGAAATAGCACAAGCTTTTCCAATCAAGGGTTCCAAATTTCTCACAATCCAAGCAATCTGTCATAAAGATGGGTAGGTGTTTTTTCTTTCTCCCTCTCACAAACTCTACAAAAGGGTTCTGGTTTGAGCTCAGTTATGTTAAAGATATCTCCATAAGCCTCTATGCTCAGATGAGCGCCTCTATGCTTCTGAGTGGTTACAGAAATGGACTGGAGATTTAAAATTATTAATGAACGTTGGATTCATTTCCCAGTCTTACCTTTGAATTATAAAGAAAGTCCCAGGTTGAACGTTAGAACTTCAGGAATTGTTTCCTTGAGATGGAACAAGTGCCCAGAAATGTCTTTTTTTTTTTGCTGAAATGTCCGAAAAAATGTTTTATCCGATTAATGGTTTTGGCAAGAAAACTTGAAGACGAATCTCCGATTAATAACTAAACTGGAATATCAGTTTTAAGCTTTCTGAAATGTTGAACAATACTCAGCACCAATTGATTCTGCTTAAAGATGTGAGGACTAGATTTGCTTATATGTCCTGATCCAGCAGTTAGGCAGTTTATCTGTTAAGATCAGGACAGGGACACAGCAACATCTCATTATTAGCCCTGTTTTCGAACAAAGGCATCTTAGACTGCCGATAACACAATGAGCTCATCCGTATATGCTGTAAAGCAGTCCATGCCTAGAAAAGTGACAGACATATGCCAAATAGACATACCAACAGCAGGCTCTATTGTACAATTATATACCAAGTTTAAAGGAAATAATTGAAAATATTCTTAAGAAAATAAGGGAAAATTTTTAAGTTAACCGAAATTAGTAGCATTCCATTGACTTATTTGAATCGAAACCTTTGTATCAAGTGATAGCTAAACATAGCTTCCTTAGATTTTTTCATTTTTAATTTTAGGCGGGTCAACATCTGGGGTTATTGGCGCTCGGTGCGCCTCCAGGCAGCTTTCCCTCATCACTGCCTATCACCGGGCAGTGAAATGTAGAGGCTGCTAGGAAGAGAAAATCTAAGGGCAGCACCGAACTGCCAGGTAACTCAGCGTGAGAGTCCAGCACGTTAATCCCATCCCTTTTTACTTTCTCTTACTCCTGCTAAGAGAAAGTATTGTAATCGTATCAAATTTTCGATATCGGGTTTACACCGGAAATATCCGTTTTGAGATCCTTTGAGTCCAAAAAAGTGGTTTTTAGCAAATAGTCCGTGTCCGTGTGTGTATTTGAACAGCATAGCTCAAAAACGAAAAACCGTAGAAAGTTGAAACTTGATATTCCGTTTAGGTATCACCACGGGATCTGACAGTACGTTACCTATTAAAATTCCTCAACCGGAAGTACCACTTTACTAGTTAGTTTGTTAACTTTTTTGCGTTTTTCTCAGAAATGGCTCTGACGATTTTCTTTAAACTTGGTATATGAACTACACATGCAAAGATTTACAACTTTTAATTGAAACATTTCTCTGAGAAAATTCATTTAAGGGCAGTTATGGGGGAGGGGTGAAATTAGGTTTTCATCTAAAGTGCTATTTCAGTTTATTAGACAATTCTGCCATCAAAATAATATTAATTAGAATTAAATATGTTGTTGAAATTCCGAGTTTGAAAAAATTGGATAACCGGAAGATTTTGTTTCACTTTTTCGAGATTTTGTCAAAAATGGCTCCGACGATTTTCTTCAAACTGCTTATATGAACTAAATATACAAAGATCTACAACTTTTATTTAAAACATTTCTCTAGGAACATTCATTTAAGGGCAGTTTTAGGTTTATGTTTTTCTCTTAAAGTGCTATCATAGTTGATTATACAGTTTTATCAAACAAAACAAAATTAATTAGAAATAAATAGATGGCCAAATTTCCGAGTTTCAAGAAAAATTAGTAAACCGGAAATGCGCTTTTACTGAACATTTTTTTTTTTATCAGTTTTCGACGAATTTCATTAAATTTTTACGTCCACAAACTATAAAATTTGTTCAAGTGATCCATTTTTTGAGGAACTGGAGTAGAGAAAGTTGTGTGAGTGTTTCACACAGTTTTTTTTTTTTTTTTTAAACAATTACATGACTTTCTCTTATCATAATAATTAATTTTTTTATCTTGATAAGGTTTTTCTTTGATAAGTGGTATTTTTACTAAAAGTCTAGATTTTGGTAGCTTGACGTTAAGCCCGAATGAAAAATAGGTATTACTCTACTCTGTACTCCATTAAACGTTTAGTTTGTCATAGCAAGAATATAAATATAGATTACACCTTGATAATTAGGAATGAGATTTGCAGTTGTTTTTTTCCTGAATGACATTATATGCAGTCTCTGTCTTACTGCAGTATGTATGATATTTTCGAAAATGAATTTTCACCGGCAGTAAATGTTTCGAGAAACCATGAGTTCGAAAAAAAGGTTTTTAGTGAATGGTCAAAGTATTGTGTATGGTGTGTCTGTGAACAGAATTCCTTTTTTACTGAATGACATTATACGTATGTGATGGCCTCTGTCAGACGTGTAAATTTGTTTAAAGTGGTAAAGCCTAATACAGATTTCTCAAATAACTCTCAAAAATAATTTTTCTGGATTATATTTGTGCAATTAGCATTCTAAATTTATAGAAAATATTTTGACCCTTTGAGCCAAGGTCAAGAATTTTCAAGAAAATTTAAAAAAAAAAAAAAAACTGGTGCGAAACACAACTTTCTCTTACTCCAGTTCTCAAAATTATACTTGACAAATTTTATATCAGAGACATTTTCCGTGGTAGCCTGCTTCACGGGAAATCCATCTATTTATTTCTAATTAATTTTCTTTGGATGATAGAATTGTTTAATCAACTATGATAGCACTTTAGAGAAAAACATAACCCCATCCCTCCCCTAAAAGTGCACTTAAATGAATTTTCCCAGAGAAATGTTTTAAATAAAAGTTGTAGATCATTGTTTATATAAGAAGTTTCAAGAAAATCGTCGGAGCCATTTTTGAGAAAATCGCGAAATAGTGGGAAAAAAATCATTTAGTAAAGTGGTAAAGTAAACTCACTTCCAGTTATTCGATTTTTTCAAACTCGGAATTTCAACAACATATTTAATTCTAATTAACATTATTTAGATGGCAGAATTGTCTAATAAAAAATGAAAAGCACCTTTAGATGAAAACCTAAACCTCACCCTCCCCCATAAAACTGCCCTTAAATGAATGTTTCCAGAACGTGAATGTTTCAAATACAAAGTTGTAGCTCCTTTGTATGTATAGTTTGAATTTTATAACCACAGTTTGTAGAAAAAAAATCGTCGGAGCCATTTTGAGAAAAAAATGCAACAAAGTAAAATAAAAACAACTGGTAAAAGTGGTACTTTTACGTTGAGGAAATTCGAAAAGAAAAACATTACCCTGTCAGATCCCATGGTGATACCTAAACGGAATATCAAGGGTTCAACTTTCTTATTTGTTGTTTTACGGTTTTTTGACGCGATGCTGTTCACATAACTCACGAACAGCCCATTTGCTTTTAAAAAAAACCACTTTTTTGGACACAGGGGACGTCAAAACGGATATTTCCGGTGAAAACTCAATATCGCAAAATTTGACACGATTACAATACTTCCTCTTACTAGGAGTATGAGAGAGTAAAAAAAAAAGATTCTGTAACCTATTTTGTATAATCACACTTTTTGTTGACCGATTTTCTGCAAATATGGCATTCTAGAAACGCTTTCAATGTATCTTAATATTATAGGGGTAGTAGAACCGTAGATTGTACTCTGAGTGGAACTTCAGAGAAATACTTAGCCTAAAAGTGGTTGATATAAATGTGTTTCGTTATGTGATGCGATGTTTAAAGAAAATTTGTAACTAACTGAATTTTATTCTCTCTGTCACCACATACATTATATACAAGACCATTCGTTAAAAAACTTTTGTCCGCACACAGAGTGAAAATTCATTTTTCAAAACTCTGACACATCCGCAATATTTCCACTTACTAATAAAATAATACTAAGTAAAAATCATGAAACAAACTGACAGTTGGAAGACAACTTAATAGCTAGACTACATATACGAATATGATGCACACATATTTTCTACACCTATTTTGCCACACTTGAATCCTAGCCTAAGGGATGTAGCCAAACTTTTACAATGCTTCCTATTGGTCCATTAAATTTAATGACTGCAGGTTATCAAACTTTCACTCCCAGAGATATATAGATGGGTAACGGACAACAATTATTATTCAATTGTCACCAGCTTGTCAACCCAATCCAATCAATCATCCAAAAATGATTCAAGCCATTTTCTACTTTTTCATCCTGGCCACAGCCATTGCACAACCAATTGGTAATTCATTTTCTTATAACTATCTTTTAATTTCTTGAATATGTATCAATAATAATTTAATTGCGTGTTTTATATGTTTGTGGCAGGACTTGGTTCAAGCTCAGCAATCGCTAACAGGTTAGTGTTTTCTTCAGAATACTATTTGTTTTTCCAAAATATTAAATGCCAGGAATATGGGGCGGGTGTTGGTGTAGTGGTTATGAGCATGGACTTGTATGTGGGAGGACCACAGTTCGAGTCCCCGCGTATAACTGCTAAATTTTATATTGGTATGAAAAATGTTAACAGTAAAATAGGTGCTTCCGCCCCCATCCACGACACATAATTTGGTAGTTGGACGTTAAGCCAGCCTGAAAAAATAGGCATTACTTTACTACTTTACTTAAATGCCAGGAATATGTTTAGAACTTTATCGACCTGTCTTTTTTAAATTAAAAATGAACCATCAAAATAACTAGTTGTTAATTAACATTAGATTCGATTCCCAGTCTTACCTTTGGATTATAAAGAATGCTCCCAGATTAAACAGCAGCACTTCAGGGATTGTTTCGTTGGGATGTGGAACATATGCCCGGAAATATCTTTTTTTTCTATGCTAAAAAATGTCCTTAAAAAATGTTATAGATAAAGTGATAAGTCCATGTAATGTCCCCGTAATTTTCAACAAAATCGTTTAAGCCATTTTGCGAAAAACTGGGAAACCCATCCAGTAAAGCACACACTTCCGATTAAAGGTTTTTGAGCAAAAAAAAAAACTTTAAGACGAATCTTTCTGAAACGTTGAAACTTCCTCAGCAATGATTTAAACTGAGAAACATTATGGACGGATTAAAGATTCTGCTTGTGAGGACTAGATTTGCTTATACGTCCTGATAGTTTTATCAGTTAATTAGGAAAGTCCCAGTAGATCCTTAAGGGAAGTGGGCAGTGCATTCCCCTTTTTCTACCCTAATATATATGAATAACATTCGCTATAATCATTTCTTTCGTTAACTCAGGAAATTGTATTACCTATGTAAACCTATTTTTAAAAATTTAACACATCAGAATATACTTCCTTTTATATAGCATTAAGATAGTGTAATAGATAAACTTATAATTTTTTCCCAGAAGGACTAATTTGGTTTGGAAATCCTTTTGTAAACTTTTACAGTCAACAATGTCTTGTAATAAATTAACCTCGAATTTAAAATCTTTCAGCTTTCGTACTTAAAAAAAAAAAACAAAAAATCTGGTGTTTTTTTTTTTAATGCACAACTTTCACTCACACAACTTTCTCTTACTCCAGTTCTCAAAATTATAATTGACAAATTTTATAGTTTGTGTAACAAATTTAATGTAAATCGTTGTAGCAGTTTTAGAGAAAATAGCAGAAAACTGAAAAATACTTTTCAGTAAAAAACGCACTTCCGGTCATCTTCAAACTCGGAATTTCGACAACATATTTTATTCTAATCAATTTAGGTTATAGAAATGTATAATAAACTGAAATAGCTCTTTAGAGGCAAAATCTAATCCTACCCCCTCCCCTAAAAGTCTCCATAAATGAATTTTTCCGGAGAAATAAAAGTTATAGCTCATTGTATGTATAGTTCGATATTAGAAGTTCAAAGAAAATCGTTGGAGCTGTTTTGTGAGAAAATCACAAAAACTAAATAAAAAAACAGTAAAGTCATACTTCTGTTTGATGGATTTTGCCTGAAATCTTCGTGTCTGATGCGGTCGGTAATATCTGAACGGAATACGAAGCCGCGACTTTTCGTTTTTGAGATATTTTGTTTACATACGCACACACATACAGACCATTTTCTAAAAACCACTTATTTAGACTTAGGGGACTTCAAAACCTGTATTCCGTTGTAAAAATCTGGCATGACTGCTTACAAAAAATACTGCTGTCTAAAATAATAATTTATCCAAATCATCAGTAAAATAGTATTCGTAATTGTCAATTTTTTTATTTTTTATTTTTATGAAACATAAAGATAGTTTTTTCTTTGTAAAGTGTCGCCCAAAGTCCCGGATATGGTGGACTGGCCAGTGCTTCTTCCCTAGCCAGTAGTCTTGGAGGTGGTCTTGGTAATGCTGCTTCTTCAGCCTTAACAGCAACACAATCTGGCGGTGTTCTTGGTGGAGGTATCACATATTCCAGTACTGCAGGTCGTGGCCTAGTCGCTGTACCAGTGAGATACGCGCCAACCAGTGCTGTTTCCAACGCGTTGGCCAACACTGCTGGTGGAAGCAGCAGCAGTATTGCCAACACTGTGGCCAATGGCGCAGGATCCAGTGCCTTAGGCAGTGCCCTTTCTAGCGGACTTGGTGGAGACGCCAGCGCTATTGCCCAAGCTAATTCAGCTGTGCATGGTTATGTGCCCGCATATTGGGTGGTTGTCTAAAAACAAAACAAAAATTATTGTATCAATAATCAAACAGCAATAGATTCAACAATAAAATGTTTGCAGTTTATTTATTATTATTATAATTTTTCTATTTCTTCATATAAATAAATTGGGCAATTATTTTTCCAAATTTAAAGCGTCTACATTCTTCATTACAATTACCCAATTATTTTTGCGGCAATCTATACATAATTTTTCTAAAGGATTGAGTTAGTCTTTCCCCTCTAAAGCGCCACTTCAAGTTTATCATAAGTTCTACCCTTTATGTTTCTAAACAACCGAATTTGAAGAAAATCGGTTGACCGGAAGTGCAAAGTTCCTGGCCTTTTTTTTTTGTTTCCCATCAGCGGGTTTCTTAAATTTGGAATATTAACTAGTCATCTAAATATCCATCACTTCCGCTTGAAACTCTGAGAACTAATGTATAACGACTGTAAAGTCCCATTTCATTAATGTAGGATACCAGCCACATCTATTTAATATTGAAGGCGATGAAGTATTTAATATTTAATTAAATATTCCTAGTTTGAAGAAAACTTGCCAAAGAGAATCGCAGGAAGTGCAAGTCGTGTGAGTGTTTCACGGTTGTAAGAGAAAGGATTACCATCGTCAAAATTTTATTTTCACTGAAATAGCATTCGACACAAAAGTTTCGGTCAAAATTCGTCAACCGCAAGTGCGATTTTACTTAGTTTTTTCCCCGTTTTTCTCGAAAATAGTCCTATTATTTTTTTTTTTTTTTGGAGCATCTGGGTGAGCTACAACTTACACTTTCTCCAAAGTACCAGGTTAGTCGATCACCGTTCTACTTTCTATTGATACAAAAAAATCTGCTGTGATAGACTCACACAACTTTCTCTTACTCCAGTTTTTCAAAATTGTGATTGACAAATTTTATAGTTAGTATACCAAATTTAATGAAATTTGTCGGTGTTCTTATGGAGAAAAATCGCAAAAACTGATCAGTAAAAATGCACTTTCGGTTTACTAATTTTCTTGAAACTCGTAATTTTGGCAATCTATTTATTTACAATTAATTTCGTTTAGAGAAAAATAATCCCTCTCCATCCCCAAAATCCCCTTAAATGACTTTACTAGAAGAAATGTTTAAAATAAAAGTTGGTGCTTTTATATGTGTAGTTCACATTCCAAGGTAAAAAAAAAATATCAGAGGCATTTTCCGTGATAGCCTGCTTCATTTTGTGGTCATC